>JALJCO010007823.1:167500-181520 GCA_023101725.1 Atherinomorus stipes
TTGAGCTTCTTCCTGCCGTTCACAATCATTACTCCATTCTTTTATGTTTAAACTCCAGTTTGAGTCTTAATTCATCACTGTCCTCTTCTTCATCATTGCAACCATTGAAAGTACTTTCATCTCCTCTTACTTCTCCTTTTTTCTCCTTATTTGTCTTCTTTTGTCCTCTCTCACCTCATTCTCTTCTCTTTTTAACATTTAACATTAAAGGTACAGCGTGTAACAAAATCAAAGGTCAATGACAGAAAAATGGACTATGTAATTCAAAACCCTGTTTCTATTGATGTGTAATCACTGCACTAAAATAGCTGTTAAATGTTTGTTTTCTTAGAATGAGTCATTTATATCTGCTTGCTGAGGGTCCACATACATGGAGGCTGCCATATTTGTGCCGCTGTTTTTAGTACAGTGTCCCGAAATAGACAAAACAATGAAAGGACCCTCTGAACTTTAAAACTGCTGTACCAGCTTTGTTTGATGGGAGTTAGAGCTCTGTCTGGGATAAGCAACGTCTTAAAAGACATTAAAAGTAGTTACATGTAGTCCAGTCACAGCTACACCTGAGACCACTGGATCCACTCACACATGAAAGCATCTTTATGTCTGGGAGAATTTTGGCCATTGTACATTCACAACAGTGCTTTGCATATGTAGTCATTGCTATACCCA
The DNA here is from genome assembly GCA_023101725.1 of Atherinomorus stipes. Taxonomy (NCBI): domain Eukaryota; kingdom Metazoa; phylum Chordata; class Actinopteri; order Atheriniformes; family Atherinidae; genus Atherinomorus; species Atherinomorus stipes. The sequence continues at coordinate 168,170 of JALJCO010007823.1, forward strand.
TGTTTACCACTAGATGTCAGTAATTCTGACATACTGTACCTTTAAGTTTTTCTTTCTGATTTAACACAGGCTTCAGGTGTTAAAGCATTATAGGTTAACATCTTCAACTTTCTTCAGTGTAGCAGTATTCACACCAGTTGCTACGCAATAACAACCTTTTCTAGTTTAATTTATTGTTTTGTTGTTGTTTTTCTGGGTGTGCTTGTTATTTGGGGGTAGGGGTATTTGCCCCTGTTTTGGTGGACTTGTGCTTGTGTTTTATATTTTTTAGAACATCTTCACTGAGAAGGTGTCTTGTTCTGCTGATGTGAAGTCTCTGGTCTGGAGTTGTCCTGTGGGGGGCAGTCAACTTATTTCTGTATTCTTGTTTTAGGAAAAGCTAATTGTATTTATTTCTTTGAGTGGTGCTGATACCCAGCTCCTCTAACTTACTGTTCTTGTGTTCTTATTTTTCTGGTGCGTCTCTCTTCATGACAACATAATCATGTTTTCCATCTTTTATCCAGCGAGTAGGACTGTCTTTTGTTGTGTCCTATTCCCGAGCAGAGCTGGGACGTAACGGGCTACCAGGTCCCAGATCTCAGGGCTGGCTGCTCGTCGCCATCTTGAGTTGCACAGCAAACTCTGCTACCTTCCACTCCAGATCTTGTATGGTTTCCTCTTGAGACCTCAGCTTGCATTTCAGTTCTTGGCTGGAAGAAATCTCCTTTTTCAACTGTTGCTTTAAATTTTCCAGCTCGCCGATGTTCTGCATCTGGGGCTCTGTCTGTGAGGGCTCGGTTTGGCCTGCCGAGTATGGTTCTTTGGATGTGCGACCCAGTTCCTCAGCGATGCCTTTATATTTCTTCATCTCCTCTTCATAATGTTTTCTGAGACGGCATTCTTTTGCATATTTCCTTTCGGTCAGTACAAACATTTCCCACGTACTCTGAGAATCTTTCTCTGCTCCAATCCTCTTTTCTTTTTCCAAACTCAGAAGTTGATTTTTCTTTTGTAGTCTCGTCTTCAGATCATCCTTATTGGCTAGGTCACGCTGGTTGTTTTGTCTGCTTTGTAATTCTTGTAATTTTTCCTCAGCCTTGATCCGTTTTTCTGTCTCTAGAGTCAGAAAATGATTTTTTTTCTGAAGCTTTGCCCTCAAATCTTCCATTTCTTCAGACAGATGGCGCTGGTGATTTTTGCTAGCTTGTAATTCTTGTAATTTTTCCTCAGCCTTCATCCGTTTGTCCGTCTCCAAAGTCAGAAAATGATTTTTTTTCTGAAGCTTTGCCCTCAGATCTTCCATCTCATCAGACAGGTGGCGCTGGTGGTTTAGTTTGGTTTCTAATTCTTGCAATTTTTCCTCAGCCTTCATCCGTTTGTCCGTCTCCAAAGTCAGAAAATGATTTTTTTTTCTGAAGCTTGGCCCTCAGATCTTCCATCTCGTCGGACAGGTGGCGCACCTGGTTCTGGTAGGATCGTGATTGTTGCTCAGCCTTAATGCGCCTTTCACGCTCCATACTGAGAAAGTGATCTTTCGTCTGCATTCTGGCTTGAAGAGCCTTGACCTGATTTCTCAGAAAGGCCAGTTCTGTTTGGTCTTTGTTTTCTGCCATTTCCAAAAGATGCTAAAACAATCTTGAAAAGATTCAAAAATCAATCCAGAAGCTTGTAATGACTGTACTCCACACGAGGTGATCCCACTGAAATATGAGATGAGACTGGCCGATACAGAGGTATACCTATGCAGAGATACAATTCCTTCCTTTCATTTGTGATGTCATACAGGCTATGACATCACTGTTGCATGGCAACCAAATGCCCTTTGTTGTTCGTGGCAACATGGAACAGGTGAGGATTCCTGAATTCAGTTTGAATGTAAACAGATCAAATGACATTTAGACCACTGATCTCAGATCAGATGACTCGTTTCATCCGCTGATCTAAGACCAAAGCAAGTGGACACTATTGCCCACTTGCTTTAGAGGTAAAACTTGAATCAGCAGAACTCTGATACCAGGTTCTAATACACAGCTCACCCCGGAGCATCATGGGAAATGTAGGCTCCAGTGTTCAGCTGTGAAACACTACCTGTGTAGACATCATGCACTCACTCCCTATTCCGTACATAGTGTATGATGTAGTCCACTATATCATGTACCATGTAGGGAACGACGGGAGGAGATTCTGGACACTACATGGGGTGACGTCAGCAGATGCGGCAGGTATTGCTGCGACATGCGGTCATGACATGCAGTAGCGGTAGCTAACAGTTATCAACATTAGATTTCCTGCGACAAAGAAATAACAATTTTTGTTAAAAGCTACACAACAACGGCACTAAAGCATTTATATATGAAAGAGCGGTCGCGCTCCTCTCCCAGTTCCCGCTGCTGCGCCATTTTTTTTTTTTTAAAAAAAAAAAAAATTTTTTTTTTTTTTTTTTTTTTTTCTTCTTCTGCATCACAAAAGATGCCCGCATTGCATTGTGGTATACAGGAGTAAAATGTAAGGTACATCGATTCGATTGTACACTTACATTTGCAGTGCATTGTGGGTATTTTGTAGTGGATGAAAAGTAGTGACAGAATTCGAACAACACGACAAAATGGCATGCTCACTATGCAATATACTGTATCCGTGATAGGAGCGATTTTGAACACAGCTACTGATTCCTGTCCTGCATTTGTTCTAGAGGCAGGTGTGTGTGTTAAACAAGAGAACATGGTTGTATGTTTCTCTTTCAAATTCATTGTTCACGGTCCTGATGTATAACACGCACACACACAAACACACACACACAAACCACCAATGCTATCTCGTTGTTGTTTGTTGTCATTTACAGTTAGTCTGTATGTCCGTGTCACTGTATTGTCTTTTTGCACAAAAAAATTAGGTAACACTTTATAATAACTATCCGTTATAACTAGTCAGTAGATCATTTGTAAACTGTTACTTAGTGAGTTATTAATCACTTGTTAAGTGTTTGTTAATAATTTGTTGATGATTTATAAAGATGCCTTATAGATGGTTAATAAACCATTAACAAACTGTTAGTTAATGAGTTATAAATGACTTGTTAACTGTTATATTAATAATTTATAACCATACCTTATAAACTAGTCATAGATCATGAACAAGTCATCAGTGAATTACTTACTAATGACTTGTTAAGTATCAGTTAATAGTTTATATATGCTATTGGGACGTTATTCTAAAGTTGCAACTATTCCTCATTTATTAACTGCTGATAAATGAGGAATTGTTGCAACTTTAGAATAACGTCCCAATAACATACATGCTTATAGCTAATACTTTACTACTACATTAACTCACACTTACAGATCACTTGTTAATAGTTTAACCATCTACTAATAACAGTGACACTTTGTAGAACAGCATATGGGTGAGTTCAAGGGTCAGAAATTTAATGTGGTATTTAAAATATCACATTTTTTGCACCTCAACCCTCCTCCACCCATAGAATTTTCTGTGTACTATATTTTACCAAAGACATACAACAGATAACATGTTGAACATTGTCTTTAATGTACACACACACACATACTGAGCCATCACATGGCAGAACAGCAGTATACAACAGTATACAAACCCATGAGGTTTAAGTATGTTTTGTGCTGAACACTTGATTAACAGAATATTTCAGAGAGACATTTAATGTCTATACATCACAGCAATGTCATGGATTATCCGTCCTAATGGCCCCTTGCGATGCTTACGGGCAAGCCACTCATACCATTCAATAACTCTGAGATGGTCTACCAGTAACTCCTCTATATGGCAGAACAGCAGCATATACAACAGTATACAAACCCCTGAGGTTTGGGCACTTTTTGTGCTGGACATGAAAAAAAAGTAAATCAAAATCAAGTCATTGGCATTAATATGAACATGTCTTAGCACAACCTGGACCCTTAGTGAACTTGACCCGAGCTACAACTGAACAGCTCTAGGGCACCACCCCACAGTGAAACAAAACTAAGTTTTCTTAGACAGAGGAATCAGTTTCCCCTTTTTCTTTTGGTGTTCAACATCCCTCAAAAGGTTTGGATCATTAATCAACACTTCCTGACATTTTTTGGCAAAGTCCTGCAGTCGTTGCTGTGGTGTATGAGCAACCAGCAACTCCTTGTATTTTTTTGGTGCCACAACAGCCAGCTCGCAGATCGGAGCACTGGCGACGATGGTGTTTCTGTCGACACCAACCCTTCGATATGCCACACTAAGCTTTCTTCCTTTCTTGTACGCCTTAAGGACTTTTCTGTATCTCTTGATGACCTCCTGAGGATGACGTGCTGAAACAGATAGAAATTTAGTTAAGTATAACAAACATACAAGTAGTGAATAAACACAGCGAAACACACACATATGCAAAGTGGTTGCAAAAAGTAATGAAGATTACATGTGCACAGAGCAATTGGATGGTCCAAGATAATATACCAACCAGGAAGTACTTATTGGAAAACATTTTTTATACAATACATGTTCATATTGAATATTATTGAATATTAATTCAGTATGAACAATATTAGTATGGAACATGCCCAATAAGATCTCACACGTTTTACAATTTTCCCTTCGGGGATAAAGTATTTTTGTTTCATTACAGATGACATCATGATGGCGTCAGGACTAACAGATTAATTGATTTTGATTTGCCTGACTAGTCGACTTTGAAAATTATCTAAAATGCCCATCCCTAATATATACAGCCATATAAAAAATTAAGAGACCACCCTTGTCATAAAAAACTAATGGTTATGCAACCGAGTACCAACTGTGGTGTGAATCACGTGACTAAAAGAGACAGAAAAGAAAATCAAGAATGCCTAAAAGCTGTTTTTGGCAGTACAATGCCATACCTATTGATGTAAGAACCTAATAACCAAAACCACTTATTAAGAAAAGCATATAAAATAGCTGATATCAGTTCTTAAATTAAACTTTTATGAGCTATTTTTGTTATCATTATATTTGTCCAGACAAATGTACTTTTAGAAGAACCAGGCATTAAAATGACCATGAAATATGAGAAAACATGGGAGGTTTCTTCATTTTTTTTTTCACAACTGTATATAATATATATGTGTGTGTGTGAGAGAGATAGAAAGACAGACACTGTGATGTCTACATGCCTGACACACATGAGGGAAGCAGCCTTGTTCCCTTCCTCTCTTTACACTTACCTCTCTGCTTGCCATGTTGCCTTTTTTTCTTCTCTTTTTTCTTCCTCTTGTCCTTTTTCTTGAGACTCTGGTGGTGGTGCTTCTTTTTCTTCTTGTGTCTTTTCTTCAATTTCTTCTCTGAATCGGAAGAATCCGTCGATGAGGATGAGGAGCTGGATGAAGAGGATAAGGAGGAGCTAGATGAAGAAGATGATGTGGAGTTGGTTGGACTAGAGGATGAAGAGAAAGAAGATGCACCAGGAGACAGGTTGGCCGAGGAAGATGTGTCAATTGTCCCACCATCATCTGTATATACAACATAATAGAACATACTTTACCAAATTCATTACTAACTATGAAGATACAAGTCAACTTACAGGCAGTGTCATCAACATTTACATTTATTAAGACTTTCCGTTTCACTGATTCATCAAGTTGTGATCTCATTAGTTGGACAAATGTGTCTGCTGTTAATCAATTCAACTGATATTATCATCCAGATATTAAGTGTGCATGCGTATTTTGGGGGTAATAACACTCGTGCTCTGTTGAAGGTCTTGTCACCATGAAATGTAGGCCTTTCTTACACTCAACTAACTTATATATTTTTAAAATGGCCCAAGTATCATTGTCAGGTGTGCAAACATGTTTTTTCAAGAAAGTGTTAGGCCTACTTACTTTGACCAACTTGTTGGCGGAGGGAGTCTCTCTCCTGAGTCAGGTCACTGATTTTCTCTGAGAGTGTGTGCTGCTTCTTCTTGGCCTCATGGAGCTTTAGCTGCTTCTTCTTAATATGTAAATATGCTGTTGGAGCTACACTTGCCTCAGTATCTGCAATGATAGGATAGAGAATTAAAAAGTGACAATCACAAAAGCCAGGTGAGAGTAAAATAAAATAATAAGCAGCTGGCTCTAGATAGCTGCACTAGATCTCTGAATGAGTGAACGTAATTGTATAACTATTAACCATCGTTAATGAATATAAGAAATGGATCTGTACAGACTATTTTATATACACACACACACATATATATATATATATATATATATATATATATATATATATATATATACACATACACACACACATACATACGTGGCTGGGAGATGTGGCCTTTTTGAAAGTATTTTGCTGAAGTATTTTTAGGGTGTCATGGTATGATACATACCTTGATATTTTGCCTAAGCCTTGAATTAAAGTTCAGATCAGATGCATATAAGCACATGAGTATCATGATTCTTGTTTTTATGATTTTGCAAGTTTTACCAGCTAGATCAGTCTGGTAAATTCATATAATTACATCACTTTACAGTAATAACTTTAAAAACCAGGAACAGACACCCATTATCTATATACAAACATCAATATATAGCTCAGCCATTGTAATTGACAGTGTCAACATTCAATCAGCATGAATACTTTGTATGCACCGTGTTGCTCTCCGAAAATAACAAATCTACTAAATGTGGGCCTACAACAACTCTTACAACTCAAGACTAAGTCTTCTATTAGCTTCGAGCGTGCGCCCGCCTGTGTACGCGCGCGCGCACACAAACACACACACACACACGCACACACTTACACACACACGCGCACACACACACACACGCACACAACATTGGCCACTTCATTAGTCAGGCTAACCCTCGTTCTACTTCTAGCAGGACTTTGCTAATATGTAGTCTAGCTTACCGTCACCGTTGTTGTCCGTGTGCACCGCATGGTCCACAGGTGTAGTTTGCACTGTTGACTTCTTTCTCTTCCTCCCGACAGTACCTGGAATCATCCCGGTATTTTGCGCATTGCCGCTGGGAACACTGGTATTGGATGTTTTACCAGACCGTGTATTCATTGTTTGAAGTCAATGCTAATATAAGCTGCGCATCAAGAATTTGCTGATTGAGTGAAAAAGATGGGCTCGCACGCCACTACACGCCACGGTGGTGATGCGAGGTGATTGACAAGTTGACAACCAGCCAATATGATAGAGAAGGCCGCATGGCTCCGCCTCCAGCCCGTGAATGCAATTATGATTGGCTTGTTTCATATGTAGTAATCTGGCGGGAGCTTGTAACAGAGATTCGGAGTTTGTGATGTGTGTGGAAAGAACAGAGGATAAGAAGAAAGGCCCTAATCAAGTCGTATTGTGATATCGTTGCCAAATAATGCCTGGTTTAGCCACTGAGCTAAGACAGCTTATTGAAGGCAGAACTAAATCTAAAAGGAGACACAGAGAAATAATCAAATGGATGCAGAAGAAAAGGCTTCTGAGAAGAGGGATGAGATGTCAAAAATGCAAACACAAGATGAAATTCAAGGAATCAGTTTGTGTGGACAACTATGCATGGTAAGTTTTATTTTTATTGCATGAAATTAGATAAATTTGTTAACTATTAAGAGTGCCCAATATATCTTAATTCATGTTAACATTAATTTCTAGACATTAATATTCAACCCTTTTGAAACATTTTAACACACATTTTATGGGGTTCCTGGTACGAAATATTTTCAGATCAAATACACATTAATTTGGAGGGCCTTGACATGAAAATGTTTGAGATTGCTTCAGCCACTACCTTGGCCAGTGTCATCCTTACCTTTATTTGTATATCTTTAGGGTTTGCAAACACCATAACCACAGAGGGAGGAAACTAAAGAGGTCAATTAGACACAAATCTATGTTCAGCAAGTCAAAGGTTTCCCTCTTCAACTGGATGCGCTTTGTGTACAGGTATACACTATGGCATAGGTATAAGATTTTAGTTGGTCTATTATGAAAAGTGTTATTTCAGTAGAAATACTGTATAACAATGCTGTCAGAAACAATAACTGGAGACTTTGGTGTAAAGCTTATGATAATGTTATGGAGCATCTGTAGACTCATGATAACAGCAGGTGCTTGGAGTTATTTCATCTTTGTTCATTTTGCAAAAAGGTGTCATTTACAGCTTGAATTCTTAACCGTTTAATTACAGAAATATGTTGAATAGCTGTTAATTATGGGATTGCTGTGTTGGTCAGCATTAGGCCTTTTGTTGCAACATGAGTGTCAGACCCTGCCTCTTAAAGCTCATTGGCTTTCTAAATCTATAGGCTCTGGAAATTAATATTAGAAATAGCATTTTACAAATATTCTATTTGACCCAAATATATTGACAGAGCTCTGTGGAAAATACCACAAAATATATTTTCCATCAGTATTGCTGTTTTTGTCTCCACAGTAGCGAACAATTGTCATATCCTGGGGTGCAGTAGAGGCTAAATTTGTGTATCAAATTAAAAAAAAATAAAAAAATCAAAATGACCAGTTTATTTCTAACTGTAATATAATAATTATTTAGATTTGCACAAGGCCTGCGTCTACGTCAAGTGGACATGATCAATGATGACATCTCTGGAAGCTCAGCAACCCTGTCCAAGATGGCTCAAAAGCTGCGAGATGTGTGCACGACTGCGATGGACAGATATCAGCAAACAAGAGGCCAGTACATTGGGGGCGGCAGCAGTTTGTCACCATTGATGAGAGCCACTTCAGACACAAAAGAAAGGCAAGCAGCATTCACTACTATCAAGACAGTAATGTACATTATGACAGAATATTCATTTTTTATAAACAAGAATAATTCCTAATATTTGATGTTTTCAACAGTACGGACGAGGACGAATGGCTGGTGGCTGGAAGAGAAAGAAGTGGGTTTTTGGGATGCTAGGTGTTAACTCGGAGAGGGAGAAGACATGCAAAGCCTGTTCTTCGCTTAGTCGAGAAAAGAAGAAGGAGAGATCTGGTGCCGCTTATAGCTCACCATGTGAAAGTGGGATCTACAATAATAAGTGATGAGTGGCGGGCTTATCGCAATGCTTTACCTCAGCTAGGTTACACCCATTTCACTGTCAATCACAGTGTGTCATATGTTGATGCTCAAACAGGTGCACATACTCAGCACATAGAGAGGGCCTGGAGAACGGTTAAGGAAAATGTGTGGAGACTCAGGGGGAATCGTACAGAGGAGTTACTGGTAGACCATCTCAGAGTTATTGAATGGTATGAGTGGCTTGCCCGTAAGCATCGCAAGGGGCCATTAGGACGGATAATCCATGACATTGCTGTGATGTATAGACATTAAATGTCTCTGAAATATTCTGTTAATCAAGTGTTCAGCACAAAACATACTTAAACCTCATGGGTTTGTATACTGTTGTATACTGCTGTTCTGCCATGTGATGGCTCAGTATGTGTGTGTGTGTACATTAAAGACAATGTTCAACATGTTATCTGTTGTATGTCTTTGGTAAAATATAGTACACAGAAAATTCTATGGGTGGAGGAGGGTTGAGATGCAAAAAATGTGATATTTTAAATACCACATTAAATTTCTGACCCTTGAACTCACCCATATGCTGTTCTACAAAGTGTCACTGTTATTAGTAGATGGTTAAACTGTTAACAAGTGATCTGTAAGTGTGAGTTAATGTAGTAGTAAAGTATTAGCTATAAGCTTATGTATAGTTATTGGGACGTTATTCTAAAGTTGCAACAATTCCTCATTTATCAGCAGTTAATAAATGAGGAATAGTTGCAACTTTAGAATAACGTCCCAATAACATATATAAACTACTAACTGATACTTAACAAGTCATTAGTAAGTAATTCACTGATGACTTGTTCATGATCTATGACTGGTTTATAAGGTGTGGTTATAAATTATTAATATACAGTTAACAAGTCATTTATAACTCATTAACTAACAGTTTGTTAATGGTTTATTAACCATCTATAAGGCATCTTTATTAATCATCAACAAATTATTAACAAACACTTAACAAGTGATTAATAACTCACTAATTAACAGTTTACAAATGATCTACTGACTAGTTATAACGGATAGTTATTATAAAGTGTTACCAAAAATTAAATTGAATTTAATTTAATTGAAAAAAAGAAATACAGTAAAAATAGAAATAGAGAAACCTGAGCTGTAAATTTTAGTAAATATTTTAGAACTCTATTTCTGAACAACACTTTCTGTCTATAGATGCGTTCACGTGAATGACAGGTGTTTGACATCAGACCTCCATGATGCACATGTGTCATGTGAAGGCAGCATGGACAATTTGGATATTTTAAAAATGATGTCTCGCAAATGAACAGCTGGCAACTGAGATCCAATTCTCATCATTCTTAAAAGCACCGTTCAAAAGAATTCATTCAATCATCAATGTTACATTTCTAGTTAAATGGGTTTTGATTGAAATCCTGCTAAACAAGGAAACCATGCCATCTGTTACACTAACAAGCAATTGAATATGTAAACATAAAATACCTTAAAGGTTGGATATGGAATACGAACAGAACAGCGACCTCACGTGTGTCTAGGTTAAAGTTGCAATGGCAGAAAAACAACTCCAGCCACTGGTATGCCAGGCTCGCTGCCGATACGCAAGTGACCAACAGTCTGCAGCATGTCCAACAAGTAATGCAGAGGAGTTTATAAATGACAGCTAACATTAGCCACGTTAGCAAGTGAGTTAGCTTACGAATCTAAAAGAAAAGTCACCATTTCCGCGTTTTGATGCTGTGGAAAATGTTTATGTGGGTCCATCTAGTGTAGTCTTCACCTAAATTTACCCCAGTTTCTACTCATCTCATGTCACTCCTCTTCAGAGATGGATAACAATATCTCCGGGGCTCTGAAGCAGCCGTTTGACTTGCCGACTCCACCCTTTTCCCCAGTACCAGCCTAACCGTACCAAACATACTATTGCTACACAAAGATCGTATTTGGCAAACCACAATGGCGGCGTGTATTGGCTTGCAGATGTAAACATATTGGCATTGGCAAACCTGTTGAAATTTATTTTGTATTTATTTTCATGCTAAATAAACATTTTTTTGGAAATGCTGTACTTTCATTCTGCACACCCCAAAACGCCCTCATGGAGGTATTTTTTTTTTTTTTTTTAAATATAGCTTTTAATAAAAATGTTCTGTATTCAACCTTTTAGTACTTCTGAAAAATAAAATGGTTGACAAAGTTACTATGAAGTTTGAAGTACATCAGAGAGATGTGCTGGATATCTCTAGAATAAGGTAAACGTGTTTAGTAGAAGAAGTGAACCCACTCAGTACGACCGGGATGGAAAGTGGCAGCTCAGAGTTTAACTTTAAGAAATTACGGCTGCTCTTTCACTTTCAAACATCCGGAATTAAATAATTTGCTGTTGAGAAGCAGTGCAGTCTCTCCTCCTTACAGCTACGACATCCTGCTGTCTGGTGATCTGAAAGGCTTGCAGAGAAGCGTTGGAATGAGGAACGTGTCACTAAAGCTATGTCAAAGTGAAACATAATGCTGGCAGGTCCAGACAAGAAAATCTGAAAAAAAATCATCAATTTTAAGGTGCAATGTTTATATCTAATAGGGTATCTATACTGTGCTGGAGGGATAACACATGCAAAATTCCTCAATTCCCATAACATTTTCCAGCATACTAAGGATTCAAAACAGCATTTTTTTTTTTTTCATGAACCTTACAGTCCATTCACTCTGTCACATTTGTCCCCATAACTTAATCATTTGTATCTTAATTAATACTTATTTAACATGTTTCTGTAAAATCAGCTTGAAGAAAAAGTCCAATTATTCCTCATCAGTGCAGGCTCACTCCAGCAGTGTTCAGTTTTCTGCTCAACTGTTTGAATAAACATGAGTTGTGTTTGGTTTTTCTTACTTGAAAGAAAACAGCCTGCTAAATAAGCCATTAATGAATAATTAAATGCCTAGTGGCTACGTCTACCTCAAGGAGCCACCATGTGACCATGTTACATCACAAGTTCTACTTCATTTGTTTGTGTTGCTCATAGTTGTCTCCTCTTTTTAGGAATTTTGCACTGAACTATCAGCTCATGGCAGTTCTGTAAGCTGGGACTGGGGGTCTTACAGTATTTTCACATGCTTGTTAAAATAGAAAAATAATAAAAGATTTTTCATCAATAATTTAGTAAAAATTGTCCTGAAAATGATGAACTAGTTAAAGTTTTCCAGAGTGACTTCTGGCCTGCTTCAATCTATTATGCTATCGCGACATCGTTTAACAGTGATAACAACACTAACAGCAGATACACGGGGAGCTACAGCTAATATGACCTTTCCCATGTGGTTTATGGGATATTTTGTTCCATAATGATGGTGAAAGACCCAGGCATGAACCAAAAAAAAAAAAGCCAAACTGAAAGGAAGGTTTTCAGAGCTGAGGGTAAACATGTCACAAATGGGTTGTGGGCACAGTGGGAGAGTCGGGGTGAGCCTCTGATTGCCTCCATTATTTCCCCTCAAATCAAAATGTCAACCAGCATGAGGAAAATTGTCCCACTGCGTTCACTCATAATTAGGGGATCTTTTTTTGATGTGTGTTTCACAACGGCAGCTTTTTGGAGTCCTAGATTGTCCGTTAGATTCAGCTTTGTTATTTTTCTTTCACCATGTAAGAAATCTGTGCAGCTGTAATATAAAACCTTTTCCATTTCTATACTTAACATTTTTCAGTGTGTTAGTAGTTTCTGTTCCTAATATGAACTTTGTAAAGGTCATTGCTAAATCAAACTGTGTGGGTGATGCTGTGACACTTTTTCCAATCTATGTCGTTTCTGGTCTTATGTATGAAATAAAGACATTAATCAAAGAGCCTTAAAAAAACCCACAGTGAGTACGGTTACTGAATTAAACACCCCTGCCAATTTGATTTAGTTTAGTTAATTAAAGCTTTTAATAAGAAAAAAAGCCACCACAAGCTGGCATGTCAACAAAGATAGAATATGTCCAAATACAGGCTTGAGGTAGTAGAAGATCAGAATTACATTTACTTACACCAAACCAGGCAACATCTCTGTACAGACTAGCAAACCCTTTCAGTAGGTACTTTTATTGGTACCTAGCGAATTCCGTCAGTAAGAACTACCAAGGACCAATTTCCACCCTGTTACTTGACAGGCTACTCCTCCTAGGCCTTTTCCAGCACCCCAATAAAAGCTATATCAAAACATGCATCTTTTTCATTGCTCAAAAGTCTTATGGTGTTTACACAATTCGCAAAAACTGCCAGTTTTGCTTCAAAGGAATGGGCCGAAGTCACTATGGAGCACTATAGCTCAGTCACACCATCACATCATTCTAAGTCTGAATTGGTCCCG
>JALJCO010007825.1:0-23325 GCA_023101725.1 Atherinomorus stipes
CAAAAGATATTTATAATACATCCATTCACATATGTTCAACACAGAAAGAATGTATCAATAAATACTACGTCCATATATGTTTATATGTGTGTGTATTCTCACACACATGTATAATGATATGAATGTTGGTATGAACAATGAAAATAAAAATCCATTGCTGTCATATAAGAGTCGTATGATTTTCACATGTGACTACATTTTAGCAGAAAAGGTGAGAAAATCCAGTGTTTGGTGGATTATTTTCCACATTGTCACATCTGGCCTTTGTTTTTTTGTTTTTTTTACCAGCCACAGTCAGGCTGCTTGGCACTCTGCACAAGACGGGGATCAGTCCGAGACGGCTGTTTCATCGAGCCAGCGGAAGGAGCTGTCACTCGAGTAAGGCGCCGCTGCCGTTGGTCACCTTGGCAACTGTGATAATGAAGACGAATGTGTCCTGTAACCTTGTGTTTCCTCTGGCAGACTCGGAGAGGCGGTCCAGGCTTGACGGGATGCTTCGCGTGGCCTTCTGCTCTCGCCAGCGCTCCCCCGCGCTGCTGAGCCTCTATCTGCTCACCGTGCACGTCCTGCTGCTCCTGTGCCTGGGTGGATACCTCTAAATCCAGCTCGCTTAATAAAAGCCGACTATTAGGAGACGAACAGAGAGGCGGCGCACAGAAAATAGAAACGTGACACAAACCTAACCCGAGCCATCAATATAATTTATTTGGTTTGGTGTAATGAATTAAAGAAGGGTGGGAGGATGCTCTGCATACAAATACTGCACTTTACAGGACTTCATCTTCCAGCCAAAGTATATACTGTAGATCTATATAGGGAGCTAAATGTTTTATATTTGAAATCTGTAGTCTGGATGACTTTGAGGGTTTATGGCTTCAAAACTCCTTTCAGAAGCACATAAAAGGGACAACATTTTAATATTATTTAAATAAGTGAAAGGTTAAGAGGAAATAATTTATATTTAAGAGTGTGGTAGGTGGTTATGTCTTCAAAGTTTGCGTAAAAAATTGTTTTCTATTTTGGAAAATTTGCTTCCTAGCTTTCTGGTACAAGCTGCTAGAAAATGTGATGGGAAGTCACGCCATGTTGCATGATGGGATCTGTTTATAACCATTACTATCTGGTTGGATTTACTGTAGACGTTTAGTTTGGGATGGAGGAGGAAGGACCTTACTGGAAGGAACTAAATTACACTGCAGGATTTTTAGTAACAAGCCAGTATTGTTCGCAGAATCTGATCCTCGAACAATCTGATGCCTTTTTTTTTTTTTTTTTTTTTTTTTAGCAAATTCATAAAAGTAAACTAAATCATGGAACTTCCCAAAGTTGCATTAATTCATTAACCTGCAGAGGACCAAGAATTTAAGCATGCAAGAATACAGTATAGCATCTAATGGCTGATTCATTATGCCAGTTTCACATTTTCTACAGCATGACCACCGAGGCTGAGCTCAGTCAGTGAAAATTGTGGTTCCGCTCCACAAAAACGGTTAAACTGCTAATTAAACGGCTGCTAGAAAGCAGGTTTAACCTGAGAACATTATTTAAAGATGGCTTGTGGTTCAGGTCGCACAAAAACGGAGCACAGTGCAGTGTCTGATCTAATGCATTCCATGTTTTACTTTCCATTCATATTAATCTTTTTTTCTCCCTCTAAAGGAGTATATATTTGTACTTATGTACACATACCAGGTGTGGTAGTTGACATGGGTTTTCCTTTTTATGTATCTGACGCCGTGTCTAGTTACTGCAGGACAGCCTCGGATTTCCCAGACTGCCCTGTGCACCGGTGGATGAAGTTACCTCGTTTTCTAGTGCCATCCATCCCATTAAATCTAATGTAGCAGAACTTGTTAAAGTTTCCAGCATCTGTATGTCTGTCTGCATCTTTCTTTGTATAATCACTGTGTTGGTTAAGTCTGTCTAAATTCATATTTTCTTCACCCTGACACTGTAAATAACTGTCTAAAGGGCTGTATAGTGAAATATAATGTAATTAAAAGCTTAATTATTTGGATCAGGGACCAAACATGTTAAGCTTTTTTTTTTTCCACAAGTGTCTAAGTCAGAAAGAGAAATTCACAGATTATGTGCCCTTTGTTTGATTTTTAATTGTAAGCTTTTTTGCTGTACAAACTGAAGAAAAATCAGCTTTCCTTACCTGGCCAGGCTTTCTCTTCGCTCCTCTAAAAGATAATGAAGCTCAGGTTTGGATCAACTGAGAAATACGATACTGTAACATTCTGAGATGGCACATATTTAAACACTACAATCTTTTTCTTTTTGGGAGAGTGATTTATATAAACTCGCTGTTACTGCTGACAGATGGGTTCTGTATGAAAACTGAAGAGTTTATTCAACTTTCCTACATTAACAAAGAATTTAACTGAAGGACTCTGTTACATGTTTTTTTTTAAATATGCAAGAACAGAATAAAGATTAATGTAATCTGTGTCTCTGCTGATCAGCTGCTAAATTAGCAAACATACACTCACCGGCCACTTTATCAAGTACATCTATTTAGATGCTCGTTAACACCAGCCAATATAATATCAGAATAAGTAGAAAGGGGATTTAGGGACTTTGAATGTGGCATGGTTGTTAGTCTGAGTATTTACTGGGATCACAACCATCTCTGAACACAACACAACCTCCCTGGAAGCAGCAGAAGACCACACCGGGGGCCACTCCTGGCAGCTAGAACAGGAAACTGAGGCTACAATTCACACAGACTCACCAAAACTGGACAACGGAAGACACAGTGCACAGTATATCAGATAAATTGCATTAATATTAATTGCATCTTTCACAATCAATAACGTGGCTCTGTAAAAACTAACAAAAGTAGAAAAAATAACGGTCATAATTCAAAACAAGTCCAAAAATGATAAAACACATATAATAAAATGAACACATAAAACCCCCAGAAAATTAAATATTCACAGTTCTGACACAAACTACAATCTCCAAGCAATTTACCTGATATGTGCTGTGTCTTTTCTTTATGAGAATACCTGACAGTTTTGAGTCTTTAGGCATTACCAACCTTTAAATATAATTTGTAACTGCTTATAAGGCATAGATAGTGCAACCTTTAGATGTGCTCAAACCACTTAATTAATGATTAGTCAGTGCTTTGTAACTACCAGCAATAATGAATTCCTGCATTATTAACTGCTTATACGACATTGATTGGAAAAGAAATTTGTGGGATATTTACTACCATTTTAATTACCATTTGCACATGCATTAACACTGCATGTAAGTGAAAGCATAAAAATCTTATAACTGGTTTGTCAGTGATGCAAATGCCATATTTTGAAAAGCTGAATCTAACCTTAACAATATGAAAATAAAATCAGTAAACACATTGTAGAAAACATCTACTGATGAGTACTAATGTCAAAAACATGCGTTTATAAATGATGAATTCATGATTTGCTAACTCATAACTAATGTACTTATCAATGATGGATAAAACATCTACATCTGTGCTCGTAAAACACACACTAATGAGCATTTCTGTCAGAAATATTCTTTGTAAATGATTAATTCAGCATTTATTAATGCTAAATAAATGCTAAAAAGTGTGTCTGAAACATACTTTACTGAATAAGTGCTTCAGATGACATTCAGTAGGCTGTAATGTGAAACAAAACTAAATAGTTAAGGTGATATTTTAACTACAGGCTTTTTCCCCTCGACATTTAAAAGTTGGAAATATGAGACGAGCTTGAAACAAAAAATTAAATCAGCTAACTCAAGTTTTATTTTTAAACACCATGTTGTTTTAGGCTCCTGTGCTATTAAGCTGTGCAAGTCTGCCCCCATGTGTTGTAGTTAAAAAACAAACAAACATTTAGAGCACGTCTTCTGTAAAACTAGGGCTATTTAAGGATTTGTTTGGGTATTTTAATTTTTATTTAAAAGAATACGTAAGAGCAGCACGTTTTTATTTAGATCTTTTATGTTAAAACCATTTGGCTCACAACTTCGTGTAAAACCACTGTAGGACATCACTCGAATGTCTCGATTTTCCACGGAACATGAACGCAGCGCGTCTTTATTCGGAATTTTTTTTTTTTTTTTAATTTCCAATTATTTTATTTATTTATTTATTTATTTGAACTCCAACCATTTTCTAGGTGTTACTCATAAAAATGATACCCCCTCTTTAGCTACCGCGCGTTCACGTGAGCTGAATCCGCGTTCACTTGTCGCTCATCATCAGACTATCTCTACCTGTTTGAGCGTGGTCCTAATTTGCCCCAACACACGGATATTCTACCTAATAACTGAAAGGTAATAGTATATATTTACTTATTTTCTTTTATTTTTTGGTTATTTCTGCGTTTGTGTGACTTTATTAACCTTCCTCTTTAATTAAGGAAGTAGCTGTTAGTTGAAGGTTGCTTGTCTGGGCTATAAACATGAAAAACTTCTTAATAATTGTCCATTTTCGGTCAAAAAAAATGTGTGATTTACTTTAAATATGATTAATTAATGTTATAAACGGGTGGTGAAAAAAATATACGTTATTTCTAAGTTGAATTGTTAAGTGTTACTGCTACTTTTACTCTAACATTAAGAGTAAATAAAAGCCATGGATACTTTTTAAAATTGCACAAATTTCATAATGATTGCAAAAATAAAGAAATGAAAGCCCTCACTTTAATGTTACCAGAATCAGCTGATCCTAAAGTCTTTTATTTCGTATCATGCTGTCATGTTTCATAAGTTTAAGAGTCTAATGTGTGCAGATTTGGGGAAATGAAGTCTCAAAATGACACAACTTCCTTTTAGGCTTCAGCAAATGCTGCATGAAGCCTGTGGTTGTATAACTTTATTTTAGTCATGAACAAACAGCCAAAAATAGCACACAAACACAGCAGCATTAAATATGACTAGTTGCTGTTTGAACACATGAAAACACCATTAATCAAAGTGTTAACGTCATGTGCGTTGTCTTCATCACTGTTTTATCTCCCCAGATGTGGAAGTCTGTTGTGGGCCACAATGTGAACATGAAGGTAGCTTCAGAGGGGGACGACTGGGAGACGGACCCTGACTTTGAGGTACAGCATACTTCCTGGACTGTGCATGACGATTCATGTGTTAGGAGGGGGGCTTCTCAGTCAGCCCTGCCTGGTTTTTTTGTGTTTCAGAATGACGTATCGGAGCAGGAGCAGAGGTGGGGGGCCAAAACCATCGAGGGCTCCGGACGCAAAGAACACATCAGGTTAAAACATGAACTAGAGTCTGTTGCTTGGAGATAACAGATGGTCTGAAAATGAAGATAAGTGCAGGTTATAGTGGGCGCTGTGCAGCAGCAGGAAGAGGAAGTGAGAGTCAAACTCCAGGCTGTCAGTCAGCAAGTCTCTCCTAATATGGGTAATATAAGGTGATGACACTGTTAGAGAGATTTAAACCACTGCTGACTGGGTGACTCTCACATTCAGCTAAAATAGAAGTTTTCATCGTGCTCATTGTTCACTGAAATGTTAGACACAATCAGACGGGTGGATTTAAAATAGTGCAGATTAAAATAATCAGTTTCATAAAGACACTCTATGTACTTAAGAAAGAAAACAAGAGGTTAATTACACTATATTTACATGTAATGCTGTATAAATATCCATACACTAGTTTAAATCAAAGAAAACTTGGAAAGTTGCACTTGTTATTATTATTGTTGCTATTATTATTATGGATAAACCAGATTTTTTATTTATTAAATTCAACCTTTAACCGTTTAAAACCTGAATAATGGACAGAAATCTTAGAATAATAATAGAATAATCTTTGAAATCTTTAACAGTTTGTAAAGCAAACAAAACAAAAATAATTTGCATATACAGACGTCCTCAAAATTATTCATACAATTAAAGACGAGGCTAAATTCACAATAGTAATTCAAATAATAAGAAACTAATAATAAATAAAAATTTACAAAAATATAATTTTGTGAAATAAAATATTGCTTTTGAATTGTGGTTGGACATAATAATAAAAAAAAACACAAACAACAAAACTGTCCCAGACTCATTGGAGCACCTTTCCCCTGAACAGTGGACCAACATACCTGCCAACAGGTGCAGACGTCTGCATTTTTACTTGTTTTAATTTTTGTGTGTTTGTTTTTTTAATATTTCTTTCAAACCACAATTTAAAATCAGTGTCATTATTTTTATAGAAATTTTATTTATTACTTTTGTCAATTTCATCTTACTTCACTGACAGCTGATTTTTTTTTTTCCTTCTTTAATATGAGGGTATAAATAATTTTGAGGGCGACTGTAAGTACCAGTCAATTGTATCCACTAGGGGGCAGTAGACAGGTATTAGTTAACAATTTTTGGAGCAAAGTTTATACCATAAAGTGATGCAACGGGTCTCAGAAAAAAACAAATATGATACATAAGATGTTAAAGGGGTCATGCTTTGCCTCACCAGAAAGTTTACTTTAGGCAGGCTGGATAGGTTTTGTGTAATCTGACTTACAAACATTTGGGAAAAACAAAAATAGACTGAAAAGGTTTTATTTGTCCATATTAACTTTGATCATTCTCATTATGTTTGTCCGTTCAGGCCTCCCTGGTTGGAGAGTTTAGATTTCCTTCATTCAGCATGCCTGTGTTGGTTTATTACTTGTTTTACTGCTCAGATTAGAGATCCACCATATTATCGGCCCAATATCTGTATTGGACGATACTGGCTTTTAAACTGAATATTGATATTGACCCGATATTGGCCCTGGTATAATTAACTAATAAGTATCAGATGTTGTTTGGTGAACCCGTCAGAATGCTGTTTTTTGTTTGTTTTTGTTTTGTTTTTTTTATCTGTGGGGCATAGGAACAACATTAGGCCACGCCCACTGTGTAATATTACGATATCTTCAGCAACTACTGGATCTGCAGCAGATCCAGCAGAAATATTTTTCTAATTTTGCACAAGGAATGAATATTACATAATTTCAGCTTTAATATCGGTATTGGGTTTTGGCCAAATGAACTGTAAAATATCAGCATGTTGGATATCGGCCAAAAATCCATTATCTTGTAATGGGTTTATGAAGGTGCATTTGACCGACGGTGTGAGAACTGGTGCTGACTGATCTCTCTGTCCACGTCCATGATGGCTGCAGCGTGGCAGAGCTCAGGAACAAGGTTGCAGTGGAGCATGAGCAGGTGAAGCAGAAGGAGCACGTTCCCAAAGCATCGTACGGGTATGGAGGGAAGTTTGGAGTGGAGAAGGACCGAATGGACAAGGTGAGCCGTGACGACTGACTCCTCTTAGTTACGTAAATGCTTCATCTTCCGCTCTGAAACAAATCACGTGCTGCTGTTTGCCGACGTCTCTGCTGTCCAGGGGGCTGTAGGTCACGACTATGTGGCACAGGTTGAGCAGCACTCGTCCCAGACAGATGTGGCAAAGGGATTTGGTGGTAAATATGGTGTTCAGAAAGACCGTGTTGATAAGGTGAGGAGTCTTTATTGTTTGGGATTCATTCAGCCTCGTTACATAAACAGACTACAGCACATTTAAGCCAGTTAAAGTATAGATGAACAGCCTTGTCTTGATATGAAACTAAACTCTGGACTTCAGTAACTCTGTGCTGTCTCTGCAGTCTGCCATGGGCTTTGAATACAAAGGAGAAGTGCAGCAACACACCTCTCAGAAAGGTTGGTCCATTTCTAGCCCAGGGGTCTGCAACCTGCCGCTCCAGAGCCACGAGTGGCTCTTTATGCTGCGTTCCATTTTCCTCGGAACTGGGAAGGGGAACTGGGGGGTGACGTCACACTCGACCAACTTGCGTTCCAGCTCACTGGTCGGAAAACCAGTTAGCAGCCTAGCAAAACAACGTGTTTGCCAAGGCTATTGCTATTAGCCGTTGTTAGCACAGCTGGCATTGTAGTTCACATATACGACATAAATGTGAATTACACTACAGCTGCTTCCCCTTTACTATATAAACCAATACTACGTGTACGACTGATTTATGCAACAAAATATAAGTAAGAAGTGTAAATAAATGTAACATTACAGAAGCTTCTAAAACTGCTAACACAGGGCGCGGCCATCTTTAAATCTGAACTCGGGGCTGCGAGAGTTATCCGACTTTCCGAGTGGGAAATCCGACTTCGGGGGGCCGTTCCAGTTTAAACTTCCCACTCAGAACTGGGAATTTAGGACTTCCGAGTTCAAATGGAATGCAGCAAAAGAACCAACAAATGTCTTTAAATACAGATATAGTTTATCATTTCTTTTAATTAATTTTTGCAACATAATGACACTAAATGGACCAGTAATATTTATTTACATGTTTTTTAAATTATTTCCCCATTTTTAAATTATTATTCATTATTTATTTATTTATTTATTATCATTACTACTACTAATAATAATATTTATTTTTACTTAATTACTTTTATTAAGTAATTAAGTAAAAGTCTAATTACTTTTTTTCTTGACACAAATGGAAAAATATCCCATAGAAGCAAATGCATGTGTCCCCTTTTAGCAAAAGCTTTCAAAGTCTAAAAAATAGAAATGAAATTACAGCAGATTTATCAAAATTATAGGTTGTCTTTTCTCTAAAGGTCCCGCGACATTTGCGGCTTTAATCAAATTTTATTTTGCCCGGTTGAAAATGGCTCTTTGGATTGTAAAGGTTGCAGACCCCTGACCTAGCCTACGATTAAATTTAAGATTTCCCTTTCTGTTGTAGATTATTCAAAAGGGTTTGGGGGGAAGTACGGTGTTGAAAAGGAAAAAGTGGACAAAGCAGCTTTGGATTACAGCTACAAAGGCGAGACAGAGAAGCATCAGTCACAAAAAGGTGAGTTCAGTTTGTATCTGTCTGCGTGGAAGAAGATCCTCAACTAGACATCTTCAGAAAACTGGGAGAAAGCGTGTTTTCAGGTTTAAACCCAAAGTGCAAGTATACAGTCGCCCTCAAAATTAGTCATTCCCTCCAATTAAAGAAAAGGTTAAATTCACAATAGCAATTCAAATAATGAGAAAATAAAGAAACTAATAATAAATAAAAATTTACAAAATTATAATTTAGTAAAATAAACTATTGCTTTTTAACTGTTGTTGAAAATAATAATTAATTAAAAAAATAAAAAAACTGTCCCAGACACATACCTGTCAACAGGTGCAGACGTCTTTTTGAACATTAGAGAAAACAGATGATTGCAGTGATTGTCTCACAATGTTGCCCCATCATGTTTGTTCAGTTGTTTTATTTTTGTGTGTTTGGTTTTAATATTTCTTTCAAACTACAATTCAAAATCAATGTCATGATTTTCATAGAATTTTTATTTATTATTACTTTTTCAATTTCAACTTATTTCACTGACAGCTGATTTTTTTTCCTTCTCCTTCCTTTCAGTACTGGAAATTAAGAGTTGAACAATATCAGTAAAAAAAGCCAATATCAAACATTCCTAAGTATAAGTGGTTACTTTGTACAAATACAGGATGATGTAGAGGGACCACAGTGTTATATGTCTGAAAATATCAGCATCTGACAATATGAAGGAAAAAGCCGTTGATTACTTTAGAAATAAACTGTCATAAATAGCAGAGTTGTTTTACTAAAACAGCATCTGCAGAGTTTCAAGTCGGGGGTTCGTGCTGTAGAAACTGTTCCAGTGCTGATATTTGAATGATGTTGCGTCTTATTTTCAGATTACGCTAAGGGATTCGGAGGAAAGTACGGGGTGGAGAAGGAGAAGGTGGACAAGGCTGCTGTAGGCTACGACTATAAAGGAGAAACAGAGAAGCACCAGTCACAGAAAGGTGAGTTAAGCTTCAAGCTTTTAGATCTGACATGGATTTCTGAGGGATGATTACTTTATCCTGCTCTCCACTTTCAGATTACTCTAAAGGATTTGGAGGGAAGTTTGGTGTGGAGAAGGAGAAAGTAGATAAGGCTGCGCTGGGTTATGATTATAAAAGCCAGACAGAGAAACACGAGTCACAAAAAGGTGAGCAAAGGTTCACGTTTCTGTCATCTGTGTAGTCCCTCAGACTAATTTAATGTGCTTCTCCTCAGATTATTCAGCAGGCTTTGGTGGTCGATATGGAGTTCAGACAGACCGCATGGATAAGGTCAGCATCTAATAGAAGATGAATTTATTATTTATATCTGATTGACTGTAGGGCTGGGCGATATGGGCCAAATATCATATCACGATATATATTTATTTTAGATGACGATATACGATTTATACCAGTATTTTTACCATAATTTGTCTGAAAGTTTAATTTCATTTCATATAAAATACCAGTTTTTTAGTATTGAAACATGTTTAGCGTAAAGGTATCGCTCCACTGCAGTGATGGAACTGACAACACTGGTTAGAAATGTTTGTTAAATCGAAGTAATTAAAGATAGTTGGCTGGTTTTTTTTATGATTTCTTTGTAAAAAGTCTTCCAGATAGTTTAAATAATAGGGTAGAAACATATATCGATACCATGAAATATCGTGATATTTTCATATGCCAATACCATATTTATATTTAAAAACATGTTATCGATCTATTTTACGAATGAATCTCACACGATATCATCGTTTTGTTACAAAATCTCATGAGATTTCACGAAATACTGCGAGATTTCATCGTTCTGTTGAGAACTTCTCATGAGATTTTGTAACAAAACTATATCTTACGAGATTTCATTAGTGAAATAGATCGATACTGCATCTTTAAATATGGATATAGTATCAGCATATGAAATTATCGTGAAACTTCAGTGTATCAATATTATTTAATCAGGTGACCCCTTTGTAGTCAGCCGAGGTGCAGGAGGGTCATTATGAAAAAAATAAAGAAAAAAAAATTTGCACAATTAATGCCGCGATATAACGATATGTCTAAATATCATATCTCTCTCATGTATATATCATATTGCGATATATCAGGATATCGCACAGCCCTAATTGACTGTATAATCTGTAATTATACAGATATAATATTGTTTATTTTCATCTGTATTCATGTAAAATGCTGTTAATTATTCTCTATCATTAACCTCTAGAGTGCAGCAGGCTTCTCAGACATGGACTCCCCAACTACTGCATATGAAAAGACACAACCGCTGGAAGCCTGTAAGTTTATTACTTAAAACCAGAAATTAGGGATGCATGATATTGGACTTGTGGCTAAATCCGATATTTTGCAACTCATTTGACCAATGTTGAAGCTGAAAATAATGTAATATTAATTTTTTTGTGCAAAAATGTTTCTACTGCGTCTGCTGCAGATCCAGTAGTTGCTGGAGACGTCAATGTTGCACAGTGGGCGATGCCTAATGTGGCTCCCATGCCCAACAGGAAAAAAACAAACAAACAAAAACAAAAAACAGCATTTTTACAGGTTTGTCACCAAACAATGCATGTTAAATATTGGTTAATTAGATAGGTCAATATCCTGCCGATATCAGGTCGATATTGTCCGATATTGATATTCTGTTTTAAAGTGAATATTAGTCTTTATCAATATCAGACCAATAATATTGTGCATCTCTACTAGAAGTAAAACATGCAACTAAAATGTAGGACTTAAATTTTTCATCTACTGCCCTTTTTAAAACTATTAATTATTATTTGCGGACAGACTTTCACACTGGGTCGGCGTGCGCCGCACTCTGTGTGTGGCGCGTCCTCGCTACTCGGCCATTCCAGTAAATCATTTAATTTCCACCTGAAACCCCTGAAGCGTCTCTATTTTTGACAGAACACGCGTCCACAGCACGTCAAGCTCTTAGTACTTTAGACAGGACCACACAGGAAATCAGAAACGGGAGCAGTGTAAAGGTAAATTTCAAAATAAAAGCCTCAGCAGATTTGCCATGGCTGAATTATATAAAGATTAGTGGACTGTCACTGCACGATCCGTAACGTCAACTCATCTGCACGTGCGGGAAAGAATATATCCGGATCGGCATTGAATCTCCTGGATTTAGGAAAAAAATGTCCTGAAAATAATAACTTCCATCCTTAATTTAATAAAAACCTGATGGACGGATGGACGTCACTGATTTTACCTGGCCGCTTTTTTTTTGGAAAATTTGTTTGTAATGTTTTTGTTATTGCACAAAATTCCCTTTTTCAATTTTCCCTTTTTCTTAATTTAGGATTTGTGCAAATTTGCCTTTGGGTTTTAGGCGTACATTTCAAAGAATCACAATAACAACACTGTCAATGTAACTTTTTATTAGGAAAATAATCAGTTACCACACAGCTACATTTAAAAATGTTTTTTTGCTTGCTTTCCTTTGATGTCTGCCTTTTGCCACAAATTTCCCTTTGCACTATCATTTATTGATGGACTATTTTGGAAGGAGCTATAATCAGGCACTGTCTCTAAATTAATCCAAAATGGTCTCAGTTTCAAAGTCTCCTTTTTTTCTTCTTACTGGCTATTTTGTTGTTAAAAAGTGCATGAAGAGAGCAGGTTGAATTGGTTGTGACTGTCTGCCATAGGCCCAAACGACTTCACTTTCCCAGTACTGACGTCTCAGTTTTTCTTCCTCCTGAGTACATTCCTAGACTTGTTTTAGGTTGCGTGTGTGTGTGGGGGGGGGGGGGTGGGGTGTTTGCCCTGTAGGATAGACATCAAGGCTATTTTTCCCCTGGGGGGATGTTGGCTCGCGCCTCGCGATGAGGGGTGGGCAATGGAAGATTGTGTGGGGCGCTTGGTTGCTTTTTGGAGTGCCTTTTCCGTGCCTTGTTTGGGGTGGCATACTCCTCTCCCGGGTGGGGGGGGGGGGGGGGGGGGGGGGGGAGGGGGGGGGTGGGGGGGGATTGGGGGGGGGGGGGGTTTTGGGAGCGCCCGGGCCGGGTTAAGGCAATGATACTGTAATAAAATTAAAATGGCTGCACATGTTTATATAAAAAAAAATGAAAATAGTGTATGGTTTAGTTTCACATCTTTTTCAAAGAGTTGGTGAAATTAAATTTCAGTTATGTGATTTCGATCCTTTAAAGTTGCCGATTATATTGTCAGATTACCACACACAGGTATTTATGTCTTAGAAAGTGTTATACAAGTGTTATTCACTCCACTTAATATGATTATTTGGACTAACCGATATATTCTATGTAAGAGAAAATCCTCACACTACAGGGACTGGCAGTTTGGGCCATCGTTCACTTAATGGATACAAATGGTGACATTTTAGATTACACAGATTTTAATAGCAAATTCAGTTTGGACGTCCACAGAAACAGTTTCTGTCTGTCGTCCTGGCAGTTCCTGTTAAATCTGGTCTCAGGAATGTTACAGTATTCTGATATATCGCCTGTGTTTCCAACTTTCTGTACTGATAAATACAATATTATGGATTGCAAATTCAACAATCAGACATTAATACCTGAGTGTGGGAATCTGACTATTTAATTGGCAACTTTAAGGGATCAAAATCATATAACGGAAATTTAATTCCACAAACTCTTTGAAAACTAACCATACACTATTTTAATTTTTCTATATGAACATCTGCAGCTGTTTTAATTTTATTACAGCATCCATCACCTCAAAATCAAGAATGTTCATTCCTCCATCTGCAATTTTTTTTATTAAGGATTGAAGTTATTATTTTATTATTATTTAGTCATATTATTTTCAGACATTATTTTCCAAAATCCAGCAGATTCTGCGATCCTGAAGTATTCCTTTATGCTAATGTGCATATGAGTTGACGTTACCGATGGTGCTTCCTGAACAGATCATGCAGCGACATGGACAACAGAAACTATCCAGCCCTCTTTATCATGGCTGCTATCCCATGACCTAGTGACATCATGCATAACCTCGCAATTTTGTCATCTGTTCTTTGTCCCTTTATCATAATTTCTTTATCATTAATTTGTTTTTATATATTTGAGTGGAAAGAGTCTTGAGTTGAATGTTTTTAATGGGCAAAAATACTTCAATAGAGGTAAATTTGTCTTGTACTTTTTCTCTTTTGCTGATCCGATCCGTGACTCAAAAACCGTAAACCACTTTGAACTGAGTTCATTGATCTGTTGTGTCATATCCACATGCGGGGAACACAAAATTTGCTGATAAAACTGGCAGCAACAACTAAAACGTGACACTGAGTAAACACAGAGTCAGTCTGAAACATGAAATGTGCCATGACCTGAGAACGTTGTAGTTTCAGCATTAATTGTTTCACTATTCACCAGTAATTCAGAGAAAATGAGAGGAAATGTGAATATTTGCTTTGCAAGTTGATTTCAGTGTGCTCAACTAAATATTCTTGTTGTGCTCCTAAAAATTAAAGTTCGGGGCCTCTGTGCTCCTGGTAAAAACGTTAGTCTGGAGCCCGGCGTAAGTTCTTGCTACTCCTTTTTCAGTGGTTTAAACGGATTGCTCTCTGCAGCCAGTGCAGGTGCAGGAAAGCTGAAGGCTCGTTTTGAGAACATGGCCAAGGCTTCAGATGAGGAGAACAGGAGGAAAGCAGAGGAGGAGAAAGCCAGAAGACAAGCCAGAGAGAGCAGAGAGCGGGAGGAAGCCAAACGGAGACAACAGGTAGTTGTAGTGCCCCCCCCCCCTCGAATGACCAGATGAGTTGTTCTCTGCACACAGATGAGCCATGTTCATTTGTCTTGTTTAAGGAGCAAGCCAGCAGAAAGCAGGAATCTCCTCCACCACCTGTTGAGGATGCGGCTCCGGTGTACGACATGCCTCCACCTGAAACCGAACACGTCGTGCCAGAGATCAGAGAAATACCTGAGCCAGAGCCGGAGGTCACACACAAATCATTACAAAATCATTTTCAAAAATCCGTTCATCTGTGTGAAAGATGTTTGAGATGTTTCATTCATTCCTGCTTCTAAAGTATTTTACTGAAGGTAAAAGTCTTTCAGGGGGATCCAGAATACGACGAACCTCCAGCCTTGCCTCCACGCTCCGACGATTTCCTTGAACCAGAAGCCCCTCCTCTACCTGTGCGGTCTGCAGAAGTGGACGAGGATGAAGGAGAGTACGAGGAGCTGGCTGAACCACCTCCTGCTGTGCCAGCAGGTCTGCCTGCTTACAAACCATTTGAACATGCAACTCTTTCAGGTCTACATGCATTAATGTCGGTTTGTATCTGCAGCGATGGATGACTACGAGGACCTGTCGTGCGGCCAGAAGGCAGTGGCCATTTATGACTATCAGGGAGGTAGGACCCGTCAGTACCGGGAGCATGAACTCTTTGTAATTAAGCATCATCTCAGACATGTCATCTCTTCACACAGAGGCGGAGGATGAGATCTCCTTCAATCCCGACGATGTCATCACCAACATAGAAATGATTGACGAGGGTTGGTGGAAGGGACAGTGTCATGGACAAACTGGTCTGTTCCCAGCAGCTTACGTTCAGCTGATGTAGAGGAAGAGTTTGTCCTGAAACAAACTCAGGATTCATAGACTGTTAATACAAGGAGGATATTAAGCTCCGTATTTATGGAATAAATCAGTATATGTTCAGTTAATTTCTTTTTTTTCTGTATATCTTCCTCTGGATATTAAAGATGCAAAAATAACTTGAATTAACTCATAATGAAGAATTAAATATTTTACAAAAGGTCGTGTTTGTATGACAGTTTTTATTTCTATTTCACACAAGTCTGCTTAAGTGATACCAAGCAAACCATCACCAGATGAAACAGATGCTGCTTAAACATGAGCATGCACACATCTGCTAATCACACAGACAAAAGGAAAAGATATTAAACGGAGCAAATGTGGAGATCATTGTTGACCAGGGAATAAACATTTCCATTTTACCGCTCTACGCCACTCTAACAATCAGGCACATCTCACACAAGTCTTGTGTTCATAAGACTTAGTCAAATTAAATGCTGTTCCAGAAGAACAAAACTATTTCCTCCTGTCAACTCTTACAGGATTTTAGGCTTTGAGGAGAAACGTTGAAAAAGGTTTAACAGTACAAGCAACACTGGATACATCATTTCTGTATTCAAAGTCTTTGAAACAAAGCTTCCTCCATTGTTTAGGTTTCCTCTGTTTCACCAGGCGATGCCCTTCTTCTTTTTGCCCTTTCCACTTTTCTGTACTGCCCGTTTGCCTTTTAGTTTCTTGGCTTGCCGTTGGTTCATCCATGCAGGATACTGTCCATGTTCATCCAGAAGAGTCTTCTTGCTGCGCTTCTTATCCAGGTCCATCTTCCCATCTAAAGAACAGTAATTTGAGATTATAGTTGGCCCATACATTCATACTGTAACACTGCTGTAAAATATATAAATATATAAACAGCACGAAGAGTGAGGAAATTTGTGCTTGGACGATTATTTCTCCGCTTAAAGGCAGGGTGGATGATGTTTTCCAGGAGCATTTTTACTATATTGCTTAAAGTCTTCTTCACACCCTGATTGCAGATAATTAATTAAATGTTCTAACACAAAAATTAAAAATTAATCACCTGTGGAACGTACAGGACTGGAAAAACCCCTTCCAATGAAATGAATTTCATTGGATGGTGTTGCTAACGGCCCGTACTGATTGATTGAATGATTATTTTATCCATCAAAGATCGCAGAGGAAAAGAGGAAGCACCTGTCGGGAAATCGTGGCCACTGTAGCCGTTAGGCTAATAATTTTACAGTCCCCCAATATTAGATTAAAACCCTATTTATGATCAAATATTACCCCCCCCGCCCCAAACAAATTCCAGGGTAAACACTGTTACGATAAAACTTCACTTCAATTTCTCCAGTAAGACACAAATGGTCTGTTTTTTTAAAAATGTCTGACATCCAAAAGATAACATTAACAGCCGTCAATGTTCAATAATTTCCTGTTAAAGTTTATGAATAATTGTGCTAAATAATCAAGATCTCAATTTTAATCAAAATAATCGTGATTATCATTTTTGCCATAATCGAGCAGCCCTCGTCAATATGGAGCAAAATCTCTGAGGAATGTTTCCAGTACCTTGGTGAATCTATGCCACGACAGATTAAGGCAGTTCTGAAGGCAAAAGGGGTCCAACCCGGCACTAGCAAGAGCCGCTTTCCCACTGAAATTAGCGCGTTCACGCGGGTTTTTCAAACGCACATCGACCCGCTTATTATCGGCATTTCGCTCCTTTCACATTGACAAAAAAAAAGCCGGGTCTGATCACCTGCTGGTAAGCTGCGTGGCCTCTGTCCCCACCGCTGCGTGTTGATGATGTCAGCTGTGTGACAGAAATCAGGAAAGTAAACAATGGCGAGCGAGTCAGGCCATAGTTAATGTGCTTTCTTGTTGCACCTTTGTCCGTCCTCAAAATGGAGGAAAACCAGCGGATGACTTTCTTGAGCAGATGGAACGCAGGCGACGGGAATTTGTGGCCGAAGCAGAGTTGTTTTGGTACTTTATTTGATACGCGACTGACGCGATGTCACATTGTAGCCATGTACAGCCCAACATCATCACATAAATTCGCAGGTCAACCTGGGTCTGGTGTTCCCACTGCATGCCGATCACAGCCAAGGTGTTTGAAGGTGACTTTAACCCGCGTCACTTGCCGAGTCGTTTGACACAGGAGCCTTTCCCACTGCCACTGAAAGCCGATTGTTCACGGGTTTAAACCAGTGGGAAAGAGGTAAAGGTGTACCTTATAAAGTGGCCGGTGAGTTTAAGTTGTAACGATGGTGCTTCTGTGGAATGGATAACAGCAAAACATGTGGGAAGTGCCCCAGAAATGTGCCCAAAAAGGAGAAATAATTGACCAAACAGAAATTTTCTTACTTCCCTTGTTACATTTAGATATCTACTGATATCTTTTCATTAGTTTATGACATTACTTTTACATTTTCTGATCCCCGAGTCATAATGCAGTCCAACCATGCAACTGAATATTATAACTGTCAAGTTTAAGATGTTTAAAGAATCACTGAGTCATTTTAGCCATCCTTCACTCACCATCACCGTCCCCGTCCATTTCCTCCATGTCGACGTCTGGCTGCTTCTTTATCTTGTCAGCTTGCACCACCGTGGCGATCTCCTGCAGATCGGTCATGTCAGCTTCTCCTTTCTTGTCCAGACCCAGAGCTTGTTTGAGACGGTTCAGCTCCTTGGGAGCATTTTTCTTCCTCTTCTCTGCCCGCATCTTTCGCTTCCATTTGCTCCGAAGGCTTTTAGCCATTATGATGATGCTCTAAAAACACAAGAAGTGACACGAAAATGACTTTTTTTTCCCCTTACATTTTTAGCGAATGTTTGAGATTTCAGGGAGTTACGGGTAAGGTTTGATCACATCTGAATATGTCAAATTTAAAATGGGGGAAAAAAAACAACCCACCCCCCCCCTCCTCCTTTTTAACAATACCAATATCAATTCCGATATTTTGGTCCCTTTAAAGAAAACCACATGACTGTACAGTTTGCATTAATATCTTGAATGCAAGTGCAATACTACATATAAGTAAAACTTGAGAACAGAAGTACTGGGAAAAAAATGTTTTTAAAACAATAATAAATTGTATTGATAAAGAAATTAAACAAAAACTTTTTAATAATCAAATAACTTAAGTACAGCTTAAGATTATTGACATATATTGAGTGGAAAATGTTCAAACATAAAATGTAATACTAATAATATAAATTTGCCAAAACATAATGTGCAATAACCTGCTGCATTAAAGCACTGAAAGGTACCAGAACATCATCATCATCACTTAACAGTAGCATCATGACATCTGATAGGTTACCACCATTATCATGTGACACAGAAGCTAGAATCTGGCTGCTTTCAGACATCATTTCATTGCCTAAAACTCTGAAAACAAATGGCATGTTTTGTATCTGTACAGTGGTATCGCAATACTCAAAAAAGTATTGATTCCTATATTTCGTCTGGCTGGTATCAAAGTATCGACTCCATGGTATTGATATGCCCATCCCTAATTTGGGCACGTTCCTTCAGGGGAAATTAAGAGGTCCAGCATTATACATGTATATATATTTATTTATATGTGTGTGTGTGTGTTGTGCAGCACTTTCATCAGCTGTTATGTTTTTGAGGTACTTTAGAAATAAAATAGTATGCTAGCCTGTATTAGAAGAGGAAGAAAAACGTATAACAATGCAACTACACAGATATTTACATTTCTGACTTGAAAGACTAAACACTACACACCCTCACTGACTCGTTTAATTAGACATTGAAGAAGTTATTTGAATGTTAAATCCATCACACCAAGTATAGCTAGCTAACTGCTGCTAAGGTAACTGCTCAGCTATCAAACCGTAGTAGCGAGTAAAACTTATGCACAGCTTTGTATTTTGCAAATTAAACTGTCACAGCTTTAAACATTACTACAAACATCATAACTAATGAAAAGAAAATGGTAATATACATAAAATTCGTTATATTACCTGGTTGGGTGTTCAGCAGCTTCGTGCACGTGTTTATAAGGCAAAAAAGGGTTGTGACGCAGCAGGCTAAAAGAAGCTGTAACCTGATTGGCTCCTTTGGACAATCTGAAGATTGTGTCATTTTATTGGCCAGCGAACTCAATCCAGGAAGCTCTCAGATTGTAAACAAGATGCAGTGGAGAATTTAGTAGTACACTAACCCGTCTTGTATTTTTATTTTAACACTCAGCTTCAATTTAGTCATCTTAAAATCACCACAGGTCCGTAAACTGAAGGACGTTTTCTTTGCGTAGTTCTAAAAGTTGTCATGAGCAGTTGCTCGAGCAGGCAAAGTCCCGCCGCTCGCGGCTTCGTCTCGGTCTCCGGACCCCCGTCGTCCTCCACCTTATCCCAGAGCCTCAGCATGCTGGACTCGGCTGCAGAACAGATGATGGTTTGCAAGGATTTCCAGGCGACTTTCGATGCTTGCGAAAAAGGTTTGCAGAGTCTCGCGAGCATGGATCAAGAAGACAGCAGGTGACCCACGAGGATTTTAAATCCACTTTGCTGCTGCTGAGATGTTGACAACAACTTTGCCTTTTTGTCTGCAGATGCGGAGAACTGAAGGCTGGTTTCTGCATCTTGGGGATCCAGGCTCTGGCTGAGCTGAACCAGTGGCATGGAGTCCTGTCCTGGGTGCTGCAGCAGTACGAGCACGTGGAAAACATACCAGCTAAAATAATGCAGATGTGGTGAGGACAGCTCAGGCATTTGGTCTTTAATTTATTATTATCATTATTATTGTTATTATTATTATTAGTAGTAGTAGTAGTAGTATTGTTGTTACTGGACCTGTTGAAACTGATGCATAATATGAAAAATTTCAACGGATACGATAACCTATACTTTTCTGCTTCTCATGACCGATGCCGATATTAAAGGTACAATGTGTAAAAAATCAAAGGTCAATGGCAGAAAAATGTGATATATAATTCAAAATTGTCTTTCTATAGATGTGTAATCGCTTCATTAGAATAGCTGTTATATGTTTATTTTCTTAGAATGAGTCATTTATATCTACTTGCTGGGGGTGCACATATATGGAAGCTGCCATATTTGTTTCAACATTTTTACTACGGTGTCCCTGAATTGACAAAACAATTCACCAGCTTTTTTTAATGGGAGTTAGAGACTGTTTGGGATCAGTAATAGTCCAGTCATAGCTACACCTGAGACCACTGGATCCACTCACAGATGAAAACATCTTTATGTCTGGGAGAATTTTGGCCATTAACAGCCACCGTACATTCACGACAGTGCTTGGAATATGAAGTCATTTGAAAGAAAACATTTTTTTCTTTCAAATACCCATCTTTACCACTAGTTGTCAGTAATTCTTATATACTGTACCTTTTAAAGCTGAAAATGACGCAATATTTATTCCTTGTGCAAAATTAGAAAAATGCTGCTGCATCTGCTGGTACGCTACCAAACAGAACCTGTTATATATTAATTATATTAATAACTGTTTTATTTACTATTTGATATTTCTGTGTTTCCACATTTCAGGGAGCCTTTTAAGCTCTGGCTAAAACTAGACTTCTGGCTAAATCTGGCGCATTTAGAAGTTTTTTCTTTGTTTTTTGTATGGTGCATCTCTATCAAAGAAAAATATTAAATAAAAAAATATATGCATTGGTTGATATCTGGTTGATATTGACATTCTGTTTTAAAGCAAATATAGGCAGATAACAATATCGGGCCTATAATATTGTGCATCACAAAATATAACAGACTGTGGTGATTTCAAAATGATTTATACTCTATGTTTAATTGAAGTGAGTTCATAAACAACATGAATGTCCAGATTGGCACATTTTACAGTTTTTTTTTTTTTCCGTAAAATTAACCAGGACATTTAATATTGGGTGCAAATAACGAAATTTAAAAAAAAAATAATATTGCATCATTATCTCTTTTAAACGATCGTTTGGGATTTAAAGTAGTATTTCTAGATTTTTGTCTTCTCAGTCATGTTTCTTTCTCCTTTTTTAATGGGCCAGATTTTTGGGGTGGTTGGTGTAGATCAGGGGTCACCAACTCTGGTCCTCGAGGTTACCACCCTGCAGGTTTTTAGTGTTTACTTGTTAAAAAAAACCTGATTCAAGTGAAAAGATTCTCCAACAACTTGTTTCAGCTTCTGCACCAGCGTGTTAGTCAGCCATTGACTTGAGTCAGCTGTGTTGGAGCAGGGAAACACTAAAACCTGCAGGATGGTAGCCCTTGAGGGCCGGAGTTGGTGACCCCTGGTGTAGATCTTGACTACAGTGTAGGACAAGCTTTTAAAAGCCACACTACTGACCTTGGGCAGATTTTCTCAGAGGTGCCCCCCAACAACAGCTAATTCAGCATCGATCTCCTTTCTGAGATCTTTCCAGCCAGTAAAAGTCTGTAGATGACTCTTGTCTCATCTCTTGCTTCTCTCCTTCTTCTCCTCCCTACTTCAGACGTCTTTTTCTCATTTTTTCTTCTTGAATAATCAGCCACAGAATGCATTCAAAATGGTCGTTGTGGTTGCCATTGAGTTGCTAGTGTTTGACATAGTGCCGTGAAGTGAAATGGAAAACTTGAGAATCTAAGCATTTTTGTCATGAAAAAGAGAGTAACGGGTAAAATACTGATTTTCTCTCTCTCTCTTTGGCAGCATTCTGCTTTACTGCAAGGTGGGCGAGCCTGCTGCGATGCAGGAGGCAGCCAGAGTTTGGCTACGCTGCTCGTCTAACTGCAGAGCGGCTGGTTTTCGGACGGTGGCTGAGCTGTATCTGCTGCATGTACTCGTGCCTCTTGGACAGACGGAGGAGGCGCGGGAGCTTATCGCAGGTGAGGTGGGTGGCGCTGCCTTCACAGACGACCAGAGACAAGTGGCGCTGGAGGTGGTGGAAGAAAAAGAGCGTCAACATGAAGATCCTTCCTCACCGTCCGGACTCATTCCAGGCTCTGAGATCTCTGCGTGTCCCGTCTCCTCTCCAGGTCTTTGATTTCAGCTCGGTCTTTTTTTTACTATTACACAGTATGAACAAGTAATGACAGTTTTTCTTTTATTTGTGCAGGTTCTGTAATCCATAAAGTTGAAGCCACGCTCAGGTTTTTGTACAGAAAACTTGTGATGACCGGCTCTGGCTCATTCCCTCTCCGGAGAGTCTTTCTGGTTGCTGTTCTCCTTTACATGCTTTTTTTCCGCATGGATCCAGGTTGGATTAGGCGTTCCCAGTCATATTCTGTATTAACAGGCTGTTTGATTGGAAATAAATGAATGTGTGTCTGACCTATGCTCTGTCCACAGCTCTCCCATCATCCTTCCTGTGGATTTCCAAACTTCTTCAGCTGCTCAAACAGATGTGGAGAGCCATGTTTGCACCATATTATCAGGCTCTTGCTGACGGCAAAGGGCTGTAAAAGACTGAAAATCACCATGTTCTGTGTACAATAAGCTCTTTTTATCCTCTAAATCTCATAAAGATAGCTCTATTTTGCGGATAAAAACATTTTGATGCTGAAAGAAGCTTCAGATCATCAGTAACAGATTTTATTGTTATGATTTCACCTCTTTTTACAAGCTCATCACTGAGGTTGCAAGTCCATCATGTACAGTGGCTTGCAAAAGTATTCATACCCATGACCAAAACTAAATTGCTCAGAACAGAACAAAGCAAAAGTGGGTTTCACCTTTTTATATGAAAGGAAATGGCACAAACTCAACAATCCATCACTGTTCTTGTTCGTAAGCGCTCTTTACTATGAATAGGTTGCATAAGTTTGTATGTCATTGTTGCAAAAGTATTCACACTAAGTCATTAAGTCACAATCAGTACTTGGTTGCAGCTCCTTTGGCAGCAATAACAGCTACCAATCGCTTTGGATAGCCAGCAATGAGTTTTGTGCAGTGGTCCTTGG
>JALJCO010007829.1:0-41087 GCA_023101725.1 Atherinomorus stipes
AATTCACATGGTCTGAGTGCTCAAAGTTAAGCAAGTGCTTAACTCTGTGAATGTTTCCTGCAGCTGACTGAGGAATAACAGCCTTTGAGTCGTGTTTTTCTTTGGATAAAATATTTCTTGTGTTTTTCTTCTTTTTTCTTGCCTGGAATTAGTTTCACCTCACTTTTCTCTTTGCTGAAGGTGTAGTATTTCTTTCAGGGTTTAGCATGGGCAGCCCATCCAATTTGGGATGCTGATGTGATGATCATTAACCAGTGGGCCACACACACACACTTACGGGAGAGCTGCTACATTTGGAGAGCCTAGGCTCTGATGTTTTGCTTTGTAACTAAAACCCAAGTCACTCTGTGGGCCCCAAATCCCCAAGCTGAGTAAGACCATTCCACCTCCCCACTCCTTTGTTGATGAAATTTTCTGGAAAGACGACCTGTTTGTGTAACTGCAGCAAGAGCTGAGTTTGTGCAGAGCTGAGCGGGGGCCTTTAGATGCGTGGGGAGGGGGGCAACAGGGGCAAAATAAGCCATGGATGCTGCTGCAGTCTGTCTGACTGCAATTCATCTGAGAACCATTTTTAGTGTTAATTTCTGTAGTTTTCTTGACTATCAGACATGTTAGTAATGTTCTGTTGGGAAAGGGCTATTGGGCAGACTTTGGCCGAATCTTTGTTTTTTGTTTGCCAGTTTCAGTTTTGTTCTAGCAATGTTGTTTTTGGATCATCATTTAATGTTTCGTAAAGCCAAACTTGTGGTCTTACTGATCTTTTTTGTTCTCTTGAGCATTTCTAAATCTTTAATTCATTATTTTGGCTTTGCTTCAATGAAATCAATCAGATTCCATCGTAACCGTTCTAGCCTGCATCAAATAAGAGTCAGACAGATTTAAGAATCTGTTGATGAATGTAGTTGAGCTTGTGGCAGGTACATAGCCTGATATTTCCTCAGGGGTTGAACAAAACTGAGCCAAAAACTAAAGCTAAAAGACCTTTATCATACTGACAGTTTGTGTGTAAAAAGGCGACTTTTTGCCAACACTTTCACCGTAACAGTTTTATTAGGGACCAGTACAGATTTTCAACTGTCCCCAAGGGGCCAATAAATGAATTAATTCAGCTGGACTGTGTTGATGCTCTGTGCTGAGACATTTAACAAAGTCACACCCCTAGAAACTCATTTCAAACGGAGACATCAAAACAAATATGTTTTAAAAATGAAAATAAGCTTTGACTTGTGTTTGTGAAAAGTGCTATGTTCCATTCTTATCTGTTTCTAATATGGAACATTTTTATTTTTTCATTAAAAGCTGTATATATATATGTATGTATGTATGTATAAAAGAAAATCTCCACGAGGCATGTGAAGGGGTGCAGAATGAAAGTACTGCATTTCCTTGAGAAATTATATTTAGCCTGAAAATAAATATAAAATAAATTTTAAACAGGTTTGACAATGGAGCTATATTAATACCTACAAGCCCACACAGGCCGCCATTGCAGGTTGCCAAATACGATCTCTGTGTGGCAATAGAATGTTCGGCACAGCTAGACTGGCAATGGGACAAATGGTGGAGTTGGCAAGTCAAGCAGCTGCTTTAGAGCCCCAGAGATATTGCTATCTGTCTCTGAAGAAGAGTGACCTGAAAAGAGCAAAAACTGGAGTATATTTAAGTGAAGCCTACTAGAAATGGACTCACATAAACATTTTCCATGGCATCAAAACACGGAAATGGTGACTTTTCTCCTGGATCGGTAAGCTAGCTCACTTGCTAGCGTAGCAAATGTTTGCTGTCAGTTATAAACTCATCTGAAGTACTTGTTGGACATGGTGCAGGCTGCTGGTCCCTTGTACCGGCATCAAGCCTGGCAACCAAGGGGCTGGAGTTGTTTTTCTGCTGTTGCAACTACAACCTAGACACACATGATGTTGCTGTTCTGTCCGTATTCCATATCCAACCTTTAAACAAACCTAAACTATATTCCTCCTGCAATCCTTCCAAAGGCCAGACTTGTTCAGTCTTTTTATAATTGTACTATCAAGAACTTTAAAGTTCATTATCCAAACATTTTCTCTGAGGCCTGTATGATCTGACCTTGGGCTGAACTTGGTAGGACATCCACTTCTGGGAGGGTTGGCAGCTGTTTTGAGAGTTTTTCCCTTTCTCTCAGTACTGTACATATTGTTTGGAAATGGCTTTATAACCCTTCCCACATTGATGACTAGAAACAGTTTAAACAAGATCACAGCTGATCAAGTCCAGATTAAAGAATCAGGGGCCCCCTGGGCACAAAGTCTTGAAGGGCCCCTCCAAACAAAACAAAAAGGACATTGTATATAATGCGCATCATATAGATTTAAGCGCATTTGATTACAGCTACCTGTCCTCACCATTGCTATGGACTTATTTCATACTGCTTTTGTATTTTGATTTAGCTTCTGTTGAATAATGATCCTGTGCTATTGGTTATCTTATCTAAGATTGTATTTACATAATTTTAAGACCTGTTGAGTACAAAATTAGTTTTATAGATGACCTGATATTTCATATCCTTAGGATTGACTTTTTCACTCATTTATATATCCATAAAACCTGTCAGTAGATCAGTGAATGTCAAAAAGTACAAACTTTAAAGAAAATTGGAAGGAAGGTTCTCCCTCTCTCCCCTACAGCAACCTGTCAGAGAGCTTCTGGATGCTGTTATCTTGGTTGCCTCATAAGTTGACAATGCCTTTTGTTGGACGTGATACAAAGCACAGTGAGAAATCTCCTGTCAGAGAGGCACCACTTTTCTTCTTCATCCAGTTTTTGCGTCGACATTCTGGCTCGCGTCACAGATCATGAGAGATTCTTGGCTTGTGCTGGATGAATATAAAAAGAGGCTGGCTTTTACAATTCATCTCTCTTTTTTCTCCCCACCTCCAGAATATTAAGTGATTTTTCTTTCACTCTTGTTTGTATTTTTTCACATCTTTTCTCCCAATTCATCTTTTTATGACTGAACTTGGCCTGATTGTTGTGACTCCTCCTCTTTTCCCCTCATTTACTGAAAAGCATTATGCCTGACTGTCTCATGTGATGGAGCCGTATGGTTTCCATCACTAAATGGAATAAAAGAAACACAGCAGCCTGAATTGGGCCACACATGAGGCTGCCATGGTGTTGGTTACCTGCAAGGCCCCACAGTCGTCCCATGAACTCAGACCTTTTGGCCTCAATCCTGCACTTCCCCTGATTGCGTCATTGGCAGGCACAGTGGTTATGTTGAGGGACGTAATATATTCTTTATGGTGGGGAGGGGGGGGGCATACAGCCAGGACCTCCCCTGTCAGAGGATTTGTACAACAACTGTAAATGGTGTTCAAAATTGATGCACCACATCTCCCTTTTGCATGTTCGTTTAAAAAAAAGTTCTAAGAGCAATTTTTTAATATTACTGTAAGACATGAAACTCACATTTTCTTTGCTGGAAAACCTCTTTATACAACTACATTATAAAGCTGATACAAAAGTAAAGTTGAAACAACACTGATGCACCGTGGGAAACTTTGCAGAGGAAAATCATTAACTGAGCAATTAGCTACACTGAGGGAGTTAATTAAAACATTACAAACATTGTGCTTATACCAAACCCAGACTGAGAAGGGCCAAAATAAGGATTGTACTTTAGAATTAAATCTGCACCTGAAAAATCACTGATTTATGACCACAAACAGTGAAAGTCATGGACCACTTGCTCACACATACACACACACACAATCACACAGTGAAGCACATGATTCAGTGCAGGCTGCCTCACCATCCCGCTGAGAAAGCTGAGCTGAGTATGACTCATTTATTGGGCCGTCATCTCCCCTCTGACTGTAAAACAACTTGGCCTAAATTACAGTGTATCAGAGATCTTGTAAAACATCTTATTTCTGTTTGAGTAATGAAGTACAGATGGCTTGAAAGATTACAGCTATTTAAGAAATACAAAACAACAGGAAATAAACATGAGCAGTTTTGGCTGGTGGTGAATAAAGTCCATGTATTACACAATTTCAGCTGATTCATTGCTGGACTGGATGTGTCAAGACCATTAAACATGTCTTTTTGAGGGAGGGTGATGTTATAGATTTAAGTACTTTCATTAAAAGCTCAGATTTTATGGTCACAATTCATTTAGGCCATTCACCAAAGTAAAGTGTTATTGTTTTACTTTGCTCAGCCATGGATGCAAATATTCTTGATGTGTTCTTCCTCAAAGAACCCAGTGATGCTTCGACTATGTCATATACTGACACTTGGCTAGGAGCTTTTTGCAGTAGATCTGAATCCAGAGTATCACTTTTGAACGTTCAAGCTTTTCCAAAATGGTGGTGTTAACAGTTGCATGGAAATCGCCATAATGGCACTGGGAACTGTGTCCTAAACTTTGCCAAGTTCTTGTAATTTTTTATTAATTTAGAAGGCTATATTTGTAGAAATACACAGGCTTAAATAAGAGGTGAATGGATAAAGAATACCGGACTTTCCCAACCACTGAGCGCACCTGTATTACAAAGCACACCCACTAGAAAATGAGACTTGTACATATAAGGGCGCCACACATTATTCAATAAGCAGCGGGTGTCCACATTGTAACATGAGATATATTGGTTATATACTGACCGTAAATGCTTTATGTTTTCTGTGCCTGTAACAGGGCTGGTTAAAAAAAAAAAAAAAAAATTCTTCATGATGCTGTTTCCAATGTCTCACCGGCGAACAGTGGTAAGCTT
Source organism: Atherinomorus stipes (assembly GCA_023101725.1). NCBI lineage: Eukaryota > Metazoa > Chordata > Actinopteri > Atheriniformes > Atherinidae > Atherinomorus > Atherinomorus stipes. The sequence continues at coordinate 4,755 of JALJCO010007829.1, forward strand.
AACACTGGTAAGCTTGATCTTACCAGTCAAGACGTACGTGCTGCAATGTATTATTACAGGGTAGTGGTGATGGACAGACGGGCCTGCCATTTTAGTCTGCGGTAGCACATTTTTACTGACTAACTTTCCTTCTGGACGTCTGACCTTTGAAATTCCAATAGAGCTTACGTAGCTCATGTCCATAGTATGAAGGCGTTTGTGTTTTTGTGCTGCTCCAGGACAACCTTCTGAAGCTGGAGTCTACTCCATATTTAGCTTTTTCTGCCAACTAATCACCAAATCCAGATCCCTTATACAGAAGCAGTTTGAGGCGCTGTTTGTGCAGGTTTGATGTATCGGGCTCGAGCACTGTGTGATACATCATAAATGAGAAAGGTCAGTTTTTAGGCTGCGTGTGACGTGTTGTTATTGATTTTCTGCGCATGCTGGTCTCTTCAGAGTCGTGATTTACTCAGATAAAAATGGTCATGTGAACAGCCACACACAAAAAAATCTGAATTTAGCAATAAAAGCCCATTTTTGCTCCCTTGCCTACATAAATAGCAATGTTTGTTTCAGACATCGCCATACGCCATTGCCTTCATATTTCCATGTATGTTTAACGTCGCCATGCTTGTTGAGCCAATTCATCCACTACTTAGCAGTGCGGAGTTTAGAGTTCGCTTTCACGACCCAACATCAATTTCAAATTCCGGTCAGTAGCATTAGTGCACAGCTATAAAGTTGTTTACAAACACCCAATACACCCAAAACACTCACGCAGCTTTTCTTCTGAAGTTAAAACCGTACAGCTGTTGTCTTTTCCTTCTTCTTCCCCTGCTTTTCCCCCACTCCTTTTGCTCTTTTCTTTTTTTTTTTTTTGTTGGTAGCATGTCAGCAGTACAGCTCAACACTGACCCCGCAGTTTCCTGTGGTATTGCTTCATCTTCTGCATTGAGTGACAGAACAACAAAACCTCCAAAAACGCACAAATTACACACGTAACTGATGCAGGAGACAGACAGGACTGGCCGTCCATCGGCGTATCCATCTTCTGCGTCGAACATAAATGGGCTTTAAAGGATCTAGAGGCAGGATTAAGAAATGAGACTTGCGAGTGACGTGACTGCCGCTGCAGGTAACTGCAACCACCAGCCAAGCCGGCACGGGAGCGTGCACAAAATGATGCTATAATGTTGTTTACTATGCCGATAAAGTATTTTTCTTCGTAGTGACACTTTTTAGTGTCTTTCAGTTGATCTGGATCGTTTGCTGACGGCAGAAAAATCCATAACTATCCCTTGCAGTGTTTGAATTCACGGCAACCATGTCCTTCCTGTATCAAAACGGTCTGGGACGCGTATGCAGCCTCAGTTGACGTCACATCCGCAGGACTGCGCGGGAAGTTCGGCCACCGAATCACTGGTCATTATGCAGCACACAGCCTATTCAAGGCAATGGAGAGAGACGTAGGTGGGCTTGTTCTTTTTGGTTTTTAACGCTTCATCACCCATTAGCATAAAAAAAACTGGACATGCATGTTTATTCTTTCACAATTCCTGTCTCTAGTCCCTTTAACACTGTGCAGTGTGAACGTAGCCTATGTCGTTACACTTTGTCAGAAAAGGTGCAGGAAAATCTTTTCCAAACTGTAACCAAGGAGATTTTGTGCCTTATAACAAATTATGGAGTAAGTGTTGAAACAAAACAAATATAGGATAACCGTGATTTCCATGGTGAAACAGTATTAAAATAAAATGGTCCCAATCTGGACTCAAACCACAGTCTGCAGCAGACACCTGCCCCTCCAACCTCCAGTTCAGAATTATCATGCAGTCATAAGGCACACACTTGAATATTGTTTGCTGTGGCCTCCAATAACAATTTTTTCACACATGCAGTAGTCGCATCAGTGACTCATTACTGACTTGTGTTGTAGAAAGAAAGCATGTGGAGGAAACATGCTTTGTATTATATAAAAATGAATGAATTTATTAAATCTCACTCAGTGGATTTAAATAGTAGTTGAGACTTAAATAGATATATGGCCATTAATAAAATGTCAAAACCAGATCAGATGCCCTGAGGTGCAAAGAAGCCGAGATCGATTGACTAATTGATTCATTCTTTTCTTTCTTTATTTATTTGTATTTGCTGTATAATCACACAGCAGTGTTAAATCCCTCTGGCGTTAAATCCTTTCTACCTGCACTTCGGTCACGGCTTTGAGTCACCTTTGAGGTTTGCGTTGAGCTCTGTCTGCTTGGTGCCAGGTATAGTTCAGTGATTACCCTCTTGGATTAGATCTGCACTCTGGTTCCTGGAAAGTGTGTTTGGCAAAGCAGAGATCCAAATCACAGTTTGTGTGACCTCAGTTCGCAGCTTTGTGTTCTCATGCGTTACTATAGCGTCTCTGCTGCTATTTACCGTAAACAAACACACTGTTTGAATTAAGTCGACCCATGTATCAGTGAGGCCTCCCGAAGACGTTATTTAGTAATTTTAGGAGCCAGGGTTGAGATGAAAAGGATGATGTTTGGGTAATTCTTTGTTTTAGGAAATGAGGCTGATGAAAAACACAGGCTTGGAGACAATTTATTATCACCAAGGTACTGTGTGTGCATCCACTGTCTGGATGTACTTTGAATGTAGAGGTTTTACAGAAACAATGGCAGACTGTTGAGTCAAAGCACGCAATGACAAAGGGAATCCAGTAACATCTAAAAAACACTGCTCTGAGCTGTTCTTGTTTTGGAAATCCCCTTGTGTTTCGGAGCATCGTTTTTGTTTTGTTGTTAGCAGTAAAAGTGTTGCCTTTAGCCTGTGGTCTGAACGTCCTGGATGTTTTTGTTTTTGTGGTTGCGGTCAGTGTGATCAGAGTCAGCCTCTACAGGCGAATAGGAAAGATGATGAATCAGTGTCCACTTTAGCGATGAGTTGCAAAAGGAAGCTCACTCTTGTGTTTTCTTTCAGTCTCTTGTAAGCTGTCTTCATATTTGGAGCATTAATTGCCTTTTTAATTGCCTTAAAGGAGAACAGCGCGAGTTCCAGCTTTTTTCCAGAAGCGTGCCCCCTCTGGCGACAAGTGGAAGTGACGTTAATGTCGTGCACATGCATGAGCTGCTTCGACTGCATTGGTCTTTAGTTTAAGCCACATTACACTCAATCTGAGCCCAGAGGTAATCACGATGTCTACTGAATAATAGTTATGAATCTGCAAGTTGTTTACGGTTTGATCGTTGAGTAAACTGACAAACTGTATGCTAACGGTAACAACAAGCTAACGCTGGCTTGTAGATCAAATATCCAAATTCACAGGCTGAGACCACGATTACCTTATAAAATTACCACATCAACTAAATTTAACAAGTGGCCAGAGTGTATCTCTTCCCCGGGAACAGTCATATGGCTGTCATGTTGCTACATGTACATGCTAAAAACTTAGCATTGCAATATCATGTATCCTTATTTCCGTCATACATCACATTTACCTTGTTAGTAAGAGGAAAGCCAACTGTGGGTCCTGTTTTATTTCCAGACTGGATCGTAGCTCCCTCCATTTAAAAAAGAAAGAAAAAAAGCTGCTCAGTTGTTTACTCCCGTCTTACTCTGGGTGCCGGTGTAATGCCGAAAAACACCCCCTGCCATGGGGGGCGTTTTTGGCACAACACCGACCGGTCAGACTCCAGTTTGGTTCTCTTCATCTCACAAGACAAAACTCTTCTTCTTAGTCTTACTGGGGTCTGAGTTGGGGTTTGAGAAGCACCTGCTCTCCATCTTTTAGCAGCAGTCAGTGTTGTCTCAACATGTGCGGAATACACGACACCGGTGCAGCCAGACGAACAAAACCGCGCAGCTCATCTCGTCTCCCCCACAAGCTCCCCCTTGAGGCTTTGTACCCAAAACTCTCGCATTGAGCATTCAGAAACAGTATTAGAGACCACCGCAGTGAAGAAAGATCAGCTCATTCTACACATCAGGCAATTGTAAGAGCATGTGGAGGAAAGAAAAGAATAGTATTTAACATTTAAACTTGCGCAATGCACCTTTAAACCTATTTTATACATGACTCCCGTGGTTGCCAATTATCGCAGGAAATTATATCGTGGTGTTTGGATTCAAGTATAAGTATACATCCTTTGTGAAAGCAGCAGCTTGTGTTATAAGGACTGTGTGAAATCTGCTTGACATTGAACTCATTGTCATCTGGTCAACATGCAACCAGCAAGTTTAGGAATGTGGAGGGGTGTGATTCTGATTTCATTTCATTTACAGTCTGGGATTATGATTACGATTTATGTCCAATTCTTTCATCTCTTTGAAACAGAAGCTGTCCACTCATCCTGCTAATACAAAAAGCCTAACTATTATAAATGTGACAGTACAGTTAATGAAGTCACTTCTCATACAGTGTCATTCCTCTGGCATTTTGCATGTTAAAAGACAACTAGGTGCCAAAGTTCAAAGAAAGCTCATCATTTCAACTTGGTCTCCCTTACTTCAAGTTGAAACGAGTTTTACCACATTACAGACATGTCAATGAAAAGAAGAAAAAAGAAAGAAAAGAAAGTCTAAGGTAGATTTGACCCAACCAACATCCCCTGATGATCCGCATGTCTAGACACATGGGGATCTTAAAGGAACATTGTAAAGAGAGACAGGAAACACAGATAATTGAAACCACTTTTTTAAAGGCACCAGTATTATCCACAAGCCTCACTCACAAGTCCAGTTCAGTGTCTGTCCGGTTGATACAGGAAGTGAACAGCGTGCAGGTCATGACCCGTGACGAAGCAGGACAACCAACCAGTGTGTCAAAGTTCAGGTCCAGATGACCGCAGCTGTTTTGTCAGTGCTTACATAGAAATAAATGAGAAACTGAAACATTTCTTTTTAAGCTGTGAAGTCAGCCACGTGTTGTGAGTCAAATGTCCATCAGCCAAATTTAAAATCTTCCACCTATCCACGGGGCATCTGAAGATCATCACTGTGGAAAGTGAGATGCAATAGTTTCTGACCTTACAAAGTGTTTTGGTATCATTTCTCTGGAGCAGATTTGTAAACACTGTCAGCCTGTTTGCGATAAAACATCAACTGTGGATAGATTGCTGTGATTACTGCACGCTGGTGAACTGATATGCTTATTTCACAGTTGAAGCGTGCATGAGCTGACACATCAAACGTGACTCAGGATTGCAATCATTTGCTGCGGCTGTTTTCCCTAAATATACTTTACTACTCCCAGTCAAACCAGAGGCAAGTTGCGGTAATCACTTTTTGCTGAACCCTGCAGAAGCCCTCAGCTCTTTGGAAGACACAGATCCTTCCTTAGTAGCTGGCTCAGACCTAAACAAAAAAATAAAAAAAATAAAAAAAAAACACTGGAATTTCCAAAGTTAGTTTACAGCTGAAAACATTGTCAAAATATTTTCAGTTTTTCATCTGGTTTTTATTACAATATGAAAAGGCCACTGAAACAGAACCAATGGAACGGAATTGCTACAATTAACAAAAGGGAATGAATAAAGTTTATCCAAAAAGACAAAGTCTGATTTTTAAATTGATTGGGTTCACAAAAATCCACTACTACTGTATCATCTTTCCACCCATCTATGGTACACTAATGACAGGCTTCCAGTGCGCTACTCTCACAAAACTAGTGAAATAAATTAGATTAATATGAAAAAGTTCTTTAGATAAATGTATAAAAGATAGCTCAAAGCTCTTCTTACAGAACAGGGACGTCAAATTCTCATCCTACAGGACCACTGTCCTGAAGGTCTTACAGTACATTCTGCTCCAACACACCTGATTTACAACTGTGGGTCATTAACAGGCTTGTGCACAACTTGACAACAAGCTGTTGGGGGATCCAGTTCACATGAGTCAGACATGATGGAGCATCTAAAAACTGTAGGAGTGGCCCTCGAGGACCAGAATTTGACATCCCTGGTGTCGAAGGACACTTTCGGATAAGCGCTTTCTTTCTCTTTTTAATCACCATCAGCTGTTTTGCAACTGTTTTCTTTAACTGTCAGCGCTTTTCATTATTTCAGTGTACTGTCCTCACATCCTCACTCTTGCAAATCTGTTATCAGATGAGTTTCCCCAGTTTCTCAAATGGATCTCAGAGAGTAAAGAAAACCTCTGGAGGAACTACAGGTGTGCATCCTATGCAGACATATCGTGTGAAACAACATACATGGTACCTCCTCTTGTGATATATGCTGCTTTGTAAATGGGCACTCTGCCACATATCTTAGGAAAGAATCCAACTAAAATTTCTTGAAAGTACTTTGTTGTTTTATTAGATCAAGAAAAGGTGAAGGAAAAAGAAGCCATATCTGCTTCCTGAGTGAAACTTCAGAATCAGGGAGACAGGATGTAGGGTTTACCTTTAGCAGATGCTTTCAGCCCTTATCTTATGCCTTGATCAAGCTCCAAAACTCATGAAGACATTTGGCCGTTGGTTTACAGCATAGTAATATACCCAAATCACCATCCTCAGTCATATCTGCTATCTCGCCTATAAGCAGGACCATGACATGCTGTGGCTGCCTGCACCACGCTGGCCAGAACAGATCACTTCCTTTACGTTTGCCCCAATGTTATGAATGATGGATCAAAGAGGTTTAACACAGCCTCAAGCTGGAAACCCTGAGGTTTTCTCTCAGGGCTCCCCTAAAGAACTTTAATAGAACATGGAGCTCAGTTTAGTCTTTCATAGTACCTAAAGAGCCAGATGGTTAGGTACCTTTTTTTTTTTTTTGTTATACTGGAATAATCCCCAAAGGGAAATCAGGGCTCTGCATTTTACCCATCTCTGTACTGTGAGTATCAGAGAGCAGTGGGCTGCTACTTAAAGGGCCTGGGGAGCAGTTGGTGGGGTTAAGGACCTTGCTCAGGGGTCCATGGTGGTTCACCTAGGGGTCGTGTCGGGGACTCAAACCCAGGTCCTTGAACCCGGGTCCTCTGCGCCAAAGCCCACGACGCTACCACGACACTACCCACTCCCCCAATGTATTTTTTGATTTACTCATTGTAAATACTGGGGATTAAGAAGTTGAGGTCCCTTCTCTTCTTCATGTTTTAAATATTCACTGAAGCTAAATTAAAAAGCGAGAGAAAAGAAAAGATCCTTATGTTTTGCAAGCTTCTGTCAGCTTTACTTTTCAACCAGCATAATAAAAATATGAATTATGGCTGGTCGATGGAAATATGTAGAGCAGATGCTGTTTCTAAATGACTTCAAACCTGGACTGCACTGCATCGTAATTTAACGGCCAACTAATCTGGCTGAATATTGCGTTTGCCTCAGCTGAGTATGTCAGGCTTTGAATACAGGCTTTGATTCGCTGTCTTCTCCGGGAACACACTTTGATTTCTTTTTACCAGATGAAGTAGAGCTGATATTTGGCCTGGTAGGCAGTGTTGTCATTTGTGAAAGAATTATGTTTGAAATCCTTTTTCAGTGTCTCACAGGTCTTGCCCACTCTCTTTACCGTAAACGTCATGCCTCACCTCCCCTTCCAGCTCAGTGATCATTAACCATCTCTCTTCACACCCATAAGTTATGTAGTTAACTTTGGCTCCCAGTAGGGCCCAATCAGGAACACAGTTTGATGTATTTAGGCATTACCTCAACATATGAAATGCTTTTATGGTGAAGTCTTTGGCACGAAGCAGTTAACAGGTTGATGTATGAAGGTGACTGCCTGGCTCCTGTTAATCTGGATATATTTTGGGTTGTATTACCATGTTGGATGACAATACTAACTTTAGACTATATCGCAGAATGTTCCAGGTGCATGAAAACCAAAAACATGCCCCTACATACACTGCACTCCCAACCTCTCCACTCACATAGACACACACTTCCTGGATTGAAAATGAAAGCCAGCTGTATTCCCGTTAGCACTGTGGGTCTCGCCATTCATGTGTTATGAAAAATATCCTCATGTAAAAATAATCCATGAGTGTCCTGAAAAGCTGAGGATCTGAGTTGGACTCTGCAGCTGTGATGCTGCTGGAGGATAGCTGACAGCTAAAGATGCACAAATAGACTAAAGTCAGGATATCTACGGTGACTGAGGAAAAAGACTTTGCTGAGTGAAGAGTGAGTTCAGCAAAATGAGCATTTCACTGAGTGTAAACAAGTCAGCAGGGGGGATTGTTTTTGTGTCCCCTGCCCCCTTCACCACCCGAGCCCCGAGGGAACTGCTGGTTTCTTTAATGTACACTCCAGGGCTGTTTGTCCAGATGTGGGACTCCTGGAGTTCCTTGCTAACTTCAGACTCCATCACCATGTTCCTTTTAAACATTTGTGCTCTCATACACTGAGTAACATTAAAATGTAATGAATGTGCTATTCTTCATTATTCTCTTACAGGGATCCAGGAGGGCACCCAGTGCACAAAGTGTAAGAATGAATGGGCACTGAAGACCTCCATAGCTCTGCTCTATGTGCTGTGTACTCTCCTTACCATCGCTGTTGCTGTACTTGGTTATAAAGGTAAGTTATAAAGGTTATATCTCACCTGGCATTTACAGCTAGAAAATTATGCACTTTGTTTTCCTAAAATGTTCAAATGTTTCACTCACTTTGTGTTGAAACAGCAAGAATCCAAATCTATCATTATCTTTTTCTTCTTGCGGCCAAGTCTAAGTACACCGAGCCCTTTCGTGTTTTTGTAAACCCTCCAGTTCTTCATCTGTGAAGTGGCCTTCAGCGTGGCCAAGTATGACATGAATGTACTGTTGCAATTCTACTTTAAACACAATAAATCGAGAATGCATGACAACAGGCTGGCCACATCTAAAAAAAACATCAGTAGATTAACTCTTACACATTTTGCCTGTGTAATTATAAGTTTCATGTAAACACTACAAAGCATGGATAAAGACTGAAGGAAAGACAGTGTTGTTGCAAATTTAACTTTGACACCCTTAAAAGTGATCGCTAATGTTTAATTCCTCCCCGCCAGTAGATGGCGCACTCAGACTCGCTTACTCAATTAGCATTAGCATACAGAACCGGCTACATGTCCAGGAGGAAAGTGGCAACCACCACAGAGATTTTAGACGGTTCTCTACCTTCACCCTCATCCTACTTCATTTTTCGTCTGCTTGAATTTGAGAAATGTAAGGCAAGGAAGATGATATTTCTACACAGAGCAATCAAACTAGCGACTCCTGAGCTAATGCTAATGGCACAGAATGCTTTGATGTAGACTTTAGCATGGTAATCAGATTTAATTTATATAGATTGGACCCATCAATATAAAGAAAGCAATTATTTATATGCTTTAAAAAACTTTCAGTAATATTTTATGTTGCACCGTTCTAGATGTTCTGTAGATGTATTATCTTTGAAAAATTGAATGTTTTAATGACAAAGTTATAGCTATCACCTTTAAAGTGATATCGTGTAACTTTTGAAACCAATGTTAGCCAAATATTATGATACATTATATTCTAACATTGTCATTAATATAAGTCACTACAGCTGATTTTTGCAGTTAATATAGATACTTGACGCATGTCGTTGCTCCGAGGGGGCTGTCATTCTCAAAAACCAGGCATTGTAACTTCTCAGGAGCGGGCCGTCTCTCATTGGATCATGTAACCTGGAGCGCTTTGATTAATGGCTTGATGACTTAAAAATCAGCTTTTCAAAGAGTTCTGCAACACTTTTCCAAAACACAGACTGAGACTGTTCAATTTTGAGACAGTTGTGGGGCCTGTGGGAAGTTACACGTTTAGTGGCCATAGTGGCCAAAAGTTACACGGTATAACTTTAAAGGCAAAGCTTAAAAATCCGATTTAGAGACCACACAGGAGCAAAATATGAACCAGAGGTAAAATGTTTCCTAATATTAAGTATTTAACTATCTAAAGGTTTGCTTGTGTTACTTCAAAAGAAGGATGTTTGCTTGATCAGAGATTATTGTTTTGTTTTGGGGGGTTTTCTTTGAGAAGAAAGACTTCAACAAAGTCTAAATACCTCGAAAAGCAAGCAAGAATCCACAAAACCTTGGCAAGAGTTAGCTTCTTAAACGCAGCAAGGCTTTCTCTGTGAATTTTTAAAGAATATATGGCATAGATGGCAAGATAAGATCATTTAGTTGATACAATGTGTTCCCCAAGTCCTCTTAAAAGCTTCTCACTACTAGCACAGAGGTCTTACAGTCTCAGCTTTCATGCACATCTGCAGCATCAATGAACATCAGTCTCTTGTATTTTTTGGTGTGTGCACTTGTCCCCATTGTCAGACTAGCATCTTCTTTATTGACCAATTCAACTGTGTGGCCACTGGTTACATGCCCAATCTGGCTAGTTGTTGAACAAAGGAAAGGAGTGCAAGAGAAGGCAGGTGGCAGTTATAATAGAAACCTAACAGCTAGCTTGTAGTTCACAATCTCCTCTCTTTTGTCATCATCATTTCTCTAAAACAACCAACACTTTCCAGAAACTGAAGACCAACTGATAGTCATTACTCAACATAGACCAGCGCTAAGATGTAACTTGGAAGGGCTGAGGATTTACGTATGCGGAAAAAACAGCTCAAGTGATTAACTTTACATTATCTTGACGTTTTCAGAATGTATATCATCAATCTCAACAGGATGGAAGAAAAAGGAGGGACTGGAGTAAAATAAATCAAGTTTCTGATGCAATCGTTTTTTTTTTATCCTTGCAAGCATCCTGATACACTCTTGCCTACAGTGTGCACTGTTAGTGGCTTACCACTAATGTCTTTGGCAACATTGCTTGTTGTCACTGAATTAACCCAAAATTGAAAATATCCCCTACATTACATCTAAGCTTTTAAACAAACACATTGCATTATGTCAACTTAAAGACAGGACCAACTGTATCCAGCAAAGAAATAGCCAACACGTAATCAGCTCCTGTAAAATTTGTTGTTTACACATAGATTTTCTTGTACAGTTACTGTTTCCCTTTATTTGCAGTGTTTTAGTAAGATAATCAACAGCTGGCTGTTGCTTTATATTCTTTCTGTGAGCATTAAAGGTTGATTATGTAACATTTTTATCAAAAGCTCTTCTTTAAAAAATAATTCCTCCACAGGTCGTTTGGGGGGGGGGGGGGGTACAGAATGAAAGTACAACATTTCCTAGAAAAATTATATTTAGCCTAAAAATAATTATAAAATAGATTTTTACGGGTTCGATAATGGCATTTTATTTACGTCTATAAGCCAATACACGCCGCCATTGCGGGTTGCCAAATACGATCTCTGTGTGGCAACAATATTTTGGGCACAGTTAGGCTTGTACAGCGGGAAACAGTGAAGACGATGAGTGAAGCAGCTGCTTCAGAGCCCTGGAGATATTATCTGTTTCTGAGGAGGAGTGACCTGAGAAGAGCAAAACCTGGAGTAAATTTAGGTGAAGACTTCACTAAATGGACCCACATAAACGTTTTCCACGGCGTCAAAACACAGAAATGGCGACTTTCCTCCTGGATCGGTAAGCGAACTTGTTTGCTAACATGGCTAACGTTAGCTGTCAGTTATAAACTCCTCTGCGTCACTTGTTGGACATGCTGTAGACTGTTGGTCACTTGCGTATCGGCAGTGAGCCTGGCATCCCAGCGGCTGGAGTTGTTTTTATGCTGTTGCAACTACAACCTAGACACACGTGATGTCGCTGTTCTGTCCATATTCCATATTCAACCTTTAAAGTGGCTTAGTTTTTGCTAGAATATAATGTGTATTTATGAATTATTTTCTCAATGCAAGTGTTCTGGATTGCTCAAAGTTTGAGATTTCTCTGGAAAAAGCTGAAAATTACCCCATTTCCTTTTCTCTTGACTTTGCAGTGTGTCTTTAAACAGAAAGAAAGGGTTTATCAAAGCCCTCCCCACAAATTAAATTTCCATCACCTCTCTTGTATTGGGTGGATACAAAGATTTCTAATCTCAACACATCAGTGAAATATGTTGGCTTTGCTGTAGAGCACAGGAATGAAGTGATGCCTTGTTATTTGGGTGAACATACCCTTTAAATTTAAATCTTGCGTGAGTGTCTCCCTTTTCCCCATGTTTCAGTCCCTTTGTCTCCACCCTGCAACCTTCTCTCAGTAATTTTCCATCACCCCCAAACCTCACACCTCCATAGAACCTCTTAGGCTTTGCTGAGCTGAACTTCCTGGTTCTCATTTTTTCCAGTTTGGAAACTGGTTTTGCCGTCTTCCGCGGGACTGAACTCTGAATGTCCCTGCCATAGTTGTGTTAAACATTACCACATGTGTCTGCATTATGTTCCCTCATTATTTTCAATTGGTGAAAATGGCGTGAAGTTAACATGTTTAAGCGTTATCTGTGTGTCCTGTCTCTACAACGATGTTCTTACGTTCTGAGCCCAGTCGGTCATTCTTGTTCCACGCTGCATGTTTTCATGCAGCCCTAATTGATCCCAGATGAGCAGCGAGTGAAGTCGGTGCAACTCCAGCAGAACCCACTGAAATTGGGTTTTTACTGGCACTGAAGCGCTGCTCTGTCAAGGGAACCACAGTTCAAACACACTCCCAGCTCCAGATGGTTATGTAGTGAGACCCAGTGTGCTCTATGCACTTAACATGTGTGCTTCTCTGTCCTCCATTGCTAACCCACACAAACCACAACGGTGTGGCTGCTTTGTTTTGATGCAGTCTAACATCAGAAGTATGGCTGGGATTCTGATATCCTTGTCTTTCTTCTGCAGCTTGTGTTTTTTATTAACATGACAAAAAGGCAACATGAGGTCATTGTCGGAGCTCAGAGGATGTGTGTGTTATTCATTTTCCCCAAAGAAAAGAAAACAGACCAAAAGACTTTATCTTCTTTTGAGTATGGCTTTAATTTTACATAGATGTAAAACACTAAGAACCAATTTTATGTCAGCATAGTCAACAAACCAAAACCAAACAACATATTATTGTTACTGAAAGCAACACAATGTACCTTTTAAACTAAGACAGTTAATGTAACTCATGCAGCTCAAAAACAAGCAAAAAAATGTCATGTTGCTCAGAAATAAAGCAAAACATACTGTATACTAACTCATGTTGTGCTAGTTTTTGACATGCAGTGCAGTCCTACATGGATAGCTGCTAAATACCTGAGATACAGGATAGCAATGGCCTGATGAGGAGAGTTATACAGTAGATAGGTTGTGGGGATGGTTATCCCTGCTGCCATTGGACAAGAGATAGAGTACGCCCTGGATGCCCATCACGAGGCCCACACTAGAGACAACTGGGGAAGCAACCATGTATACACACACACTCAGGTCAGTTTAGGATCTTAAATGTTTTGTAACTGCTGGGGGAAGTTAGTATACCTGTACCTTGAGAGAATCTATACATGCACTGTGAGAACAGAAACACTGAGCTGCGGTTTAAACCAGTTAACCTTCTTGCTGACAGTGCTAACCAAATGAGTTTACACTTTTTCACCTGCCTCACCAACACGTTGCATTAGGAAGTTGGATTTTTACAAGAAAGCTAGTACATATAGTTCAGAAACCACCCACTGAAAATCTGGAAAGAGCTCAAAATGGGTACAAAACGGCCAATTTCTGCAAAATTTGGGCCCATAAGCCATGTTAATGCCTTTCTTTGCAGCAACTTCAACATTTTGCACATGTGTTTTATTGGTAGTTTTACCACAGTGGGATGCAATAATCCTCTCGAGGCAAATACACGAGGAGAAGGTTTGAAATAGGGACAAAAATAGAATATGTGTGTTCGTAGATTAAACAGTGTGCTATAGGCGTACTGTCCAGTTGCTCTGCAGAACTTATGCTGGCCTCTGTGGTGCTGGACTGGACTGTGCCTGGAAACATGTGCCTCTACTTTTCTGTGGAACTAAATGTCCAATTTATTTTCTGTTTTTCCTATCCAAATAGCCATTTTTCTTTGTAACTGAAAATGTGGTTTTAAATCTGTTTACTTGTGCAATGGCACAACTTTACTTGAAGCTCAAGGATGAACGAGAGGGTGAAGACAAGAAACAAAAACTGAGGCTTCTTTTCACAGTTATATCAAATTAAACTTTTGTTTTAAGTTTCCTGGATGTCTCAGCAACAATTATTTAAGTGGTTTTGCATGCATATAAGTATAGTTTCTATGCACAACAAGCATTTTTTTGCATCATGAAGCTGCACTTCAGAGTTGGATAGCTTAGCTTAGCATGAAGACAGCTACCCAGTCTATCACTTTCTTTACAGCTCATTAGTTAGCATTTATGTTTAATTTGTACAAAAACATAATCTGGACTTGTAGTATTGATTAACCAGGTAGCTTTACGTTAAGCTGTTAAAGCCAACAGCTTGTTAGTTTTATGCTTAGCAAGCTAATTATTGGCTATAGCTTCATATCCTTTTCAAAATTGACAAACTCTCAGCAGGAACGTATTTTGAGTCATTTAACATTGGTGCATATTGATCCGCAAATAAAATTGGAGGGATGAATATAAACTTGTCCTTCTGGAGAGTAGTAAAAGCCTTTTTTTGGCCTTTACTGTTGGTAGCTGCTGGGGTAAACAGCTTCTCAGCAGAGGAGTCCATGCCGTCCCTAGTTGGAGGAAGTGTCCCCCTGGCGAAGCTGGTGGTAGAAGTGGGCTGTTGCCCTGGAATCCCAGACACATTCCAGAGGAAATGAACGCTGGTGTCGCCTGTGGGGGCGTGAAGCCTCCCTGCAACAGTGTCTGTCTCCAGTGGGTTGTCTTTGATCCATCTGTTTACTGAAGACCCCCCAGGTCACTTCCTGTTCCTCTGGGCTTTCGCCGTTGTCCCTCCATGCACCCCCAGTCCTTTTATTGACCACCCACTCCATCTTTGCTAAATCAGTTTCTTTCTTTATGCAGTTTCTGTGTCTTGCTTGAATGTAATTGCAGCGTAACTCCAAATTATGTTTTTCTGCACTCCTTTACTTATGTCACAGAGCAAATCTGGTCTAATCCAGAAGATTGCATTAATCAAGTCCTCTGTTATTACATGCCTACAAGACATAAACGCATCTGTTATGGTATCAGTTGGAGACTTTAATTGATTCCCTCTCTGATCCTTTTTATATGCGATGTCTGTGGTTGCAGGCAGTTCTGTCATGCCTGTTTGGTGTTAATAACTGAGTGATGAGCCGGTGACTCAAACCTTTGTCCTACCTGTTCCATTTTCTTTACAGTGGTGCAAAGAGTCGACAGTGTGTCTGAAGGTATTGCAAACTATGGAGGAAAGATAATTGCGTTCGAAAGTGCTTTAAAAAATCTAGGTATGTAAATGAGTTTATGTAAAAATACAAGTTGCAGTGTGATGCTGGAATATTTGTATAATATACTGTGCTATTATTAATTTTCAGGTGATCAAACTGGAGAGAAGTCAGAGAATACCACCTCAGAGATACAGGCTTTTAAGAGTAACATCTGGACTCTCCAGAGTCGGCTGTCTGCGGTGGAGGATAGCATCAAGAATGATCAAGTTAAGCTGAATCAGCTGCAGAGCATTGGCTCAGACATACAGAGCAGCCAAAACTCAATTCAGAGACTGCTCAACAGCAATACAGCCACTTTACGCTCTGTAAATGGCACCCTGCAGTCTTATGGCAGTATCATTGAGAGTCTGCAGGAGGACACAGCCAGGCTGCAGAGGGAGTTCCAGCAGCAGGTCAAAATGCAAAACCAGGCACTGCTCAGCATCAGCAACCTCAACCTCACTCAGGTTCAGCAAAGGGGGCTCATTGCTGCTTTGCAACGCTCGGTGGATGGGACAAGCCAGACTATCCAGAAAATGCGCAATGACTTTCAGAGTCTGGAGCAGACTGCCCGACAGACACAAGCTGATGCTGAGTGGCTTCGTGGCAAAATGGAAAACCTGCAGGTTTTGGCTAATAATGTCTCATCTCTAGCAAAGGCCAACAATGACAGTCTGGAAGATGTGGGGGTTCAACTGGCTTTCATGGCGAGCCAGCTGCAGAACACCAGCACCCTGACAGATGTTCATGACCAGTCCTTGAGGGAGATCATGGACCAGCAGAGGGACTTCAACAACTTCACGTCCACCAAGTTTGACCGGTTGGAAGTGCGGCTAGATGAGTCGGAGCAGAGTATGGATCGTGTGACTGGCAACATCAGCTTCACCACACAGCTGCTGGGTGCCATCAATCTGAATCTGAACGACCTGCGAACTTGTTCGGAGACAGTTGGACGTCACTCTGACTTGCTGCAGAACCTCAACAGCAGCGTGTCAGACATGAGCACTGATGCGGCCAGTCTGAGGTCACAGCAGGAAGAACTGGCAGCACGTTTGGACAAGGAGGTCACCAGCCTCTCAATTGTTATGGAGGAGATGAAGCTGGTGGACACTAAACACTCTCAACTAATTACCAACTTCACTATTTTACAGGGTGAGCGATAATGGCTGCCATGTGAGTTGTACTAATAAAATGCCTGTTTTAAAGTTTTATACCACTCCCTGTTTTTAATGTCCTGGACATGAAGCTCCAGCCATGACTCAGATCCTTGGTTAGCGCAAAGTTACCGTTTTTCCAAATGAAAAGAAATGTGAGCCAGAATGTTTAGCTAAGCTAAGCTAACCATATGCTGGCTGTAGCACCAAGAAAACAAATGAGGTTATTTGTGGCTCTGTTTATAAAATACCTCAGTTTTTCTCCATAAGCTAACTGTCTTTCTTTTGTCTCAGGCCCTCCTGGCCCCAGAGGGCCTAGGGGTGACAAAGGACCTCAAGGACCCCCTGGTCAGACAGGTCAAAAGGGAGAAAAAGGAGAAAAAGGAGCTCCAGGGATAAGAGGACCCAGAGGAGAACAGGGTACCCCAGGACCTCCAGGTCTTCCAGGGTTAAGGGGCCTGCCCGGTGTACCTGGTAGCCCTGGCTCCAAGGGTTCCAGGGGGTCAGGAGGCAGGGCTGGACCCCCTGGAGCTAAAGGAGAGCCAGGATCTGCTGGTCTGCCTGGAAGAGATGGTCAGCCTGGTCCTCAGGGGGCACAAGGCCCACCAGGTATCCGAGGCCCAATTGGACCAGCTGGAGAACAAGGACCAAGGGGACTGCCAGGACCTGTGGGGCCTCCGGGGCCAGTTGGTCCACCTGGGCAACCAGGAATCCCTATTCATAACCCAGTGATTCCTTTTGGACAAGTACCACTGCAGGATGAGGGAGTAGCTCCTGCACTGAGGGCCCCAGGTACGGCTTGACTCATTCACTGTCGTTTTATTTGACATTTTTCTAGATTTCTGCAGAAATTTGGTCTAAATAAAAAAGTTTTTTTTTATCCAAGTCGTGAAAAGACATTTCCACACACTTCATCTGTACAAATGTCACTTTATTGCTAAGCTTTCGGTCCTTCGGTCCTTCGTCATGTTTTTTGCTATGATGAAGGTCCCCTGGGACTGAAAGCTCAGCAATAAAGTTACATTTGTACAGACGAAGTGTGCAGAAATCTCCTCTTTTCACGAGTAGCTCTCCATTTCCAGCACCTTCTTAAGACTACACCAGGTTGAGCGGTAGTCTGCTTGCAGCCTTTTATCCAAGTCGTAAGAGGGAATAATGACAAGCCTATTAAACAAAAGGTAGAAAAATTAAAGACTTGTTTGCTTATTATTGTTGTCTTGGTGCACCACCCACCCAGTGCTGAGGTTCAGTTCTTTTATGAACTTTGCAAAACCATGATGATACCACCACTGTGTTTCACTGATTAGATGGGATTCACATGCATGATGGAGACCAAACTCTTTAGTGATGATTTTGTACTCTTTTCCAGTCTGAAAAGCTTGAAAACCTGTTCCTGGTTAAGGAAATAGTTAACCTAAGAAATCAAGTGCAAGTCTATAGATTATTAGAATTAGATGTTCTTGGTTGAACTGCATTAAAGAACACACACAACTTGCAGTTGCTCTGGTGTTTTATGTGCCACGCTAGACCATTTTGTCCACTGTTTTAGCTGTAAACCAACTGGAAAAACAGACATCTGCTATCTTTTACTTAATAATTTTATTTGTTGCAGGGTGCCCTAATAATGAGTGGGTAAGCTACAGAGATAAGTGCTACTATTTCTCCAAAGAACATCACAGCTTTGATGATGCTAAAACAACCTGTGAATCAAAATCTGCAATGTTACTGATCATCAGTGACATGGAGGAACAGGTGAAGTGTAAATCTGGTCAGTTTCTGAAAATCACTGCTCTGTTATGAGCCTAGGTTTTAATTGAGCGTTCTTTGTGTCAACACTCAGAAATGGCTGAAGAAGGAGACAGTTGGGAAAGGTTACTTCTGGATGGGTCTGACGGACAAGGAGGAGGAGAACGTGTGGCGCTGGCTGGATGGGACTGAACCAGCTTTCACGTCAGTATTAAAACACTGATGGGAATGTTTTCTGTTCCACTGAAGAATAATTCTGTTTTGGAAAAATTCTGCAGATGAAGCTGTGGGTGCTTAGTTACATGGAGCAATACTTAACAAACTTTATTTTCATTTACTTCCTGTAATAGACACAATTTTCAGCAGTTACTGATGCACTTAGCTCATGCTGTCCTAACAAAAATACTTTCAGCTTTGTTTTTTACATTATCCACCAGTAAACAAACATAAAAACTGACATACTGCAAATAAGCGAGAGAAAACCCTGCTTTAGTTAAGTTACAAATAGCAACATAAAGATTTGCTGTCAGAACGCTGCATTTTTTTCAACGGGTTATGAATGGAAAATTCCTTCTGCTGTTCCTTTTATTCTCTTTTCCACCTGCCTCTCACATTGCAAATATGATGTGTGATCGCCCTCTGTTGTCTGCCTGCAGGAACTGGAAGCCTGGACAGCCTGACAACTGGGGCCACAACCATGAAAAGGGAGAAGACTGCGCGGGCCTTATCCGTGAAGGACTATGGAACGATTTCTTCTGTGAAGATCTCATAAACTACATCTGTGAGAAGGATAAGGAGACCTGTACGTTTGCTTCTGTGTTCGCTCTTGTCTCACAGCCTTTACTGCTCTGTAATGAATCTAAAGAGTCTTTTCTCTAATTTTTATCGTTTGTAATTGCAGCAGGATCTACTGGATCATAGCAATATGCTGAACAGGAGCGAACAGTGAGCAGCTAGACGTCACCTACGTGGTGCCGGTCATGGACACATGGACAGTCTGTAAAGAGAGCAAATGGGACAATTCTCTCTATTTCTTTCTCCTCTAAATTGAAGCCAGACCATCATTACCAGCAAGTGCAATACAACAAAGAGGGAGGAGATCCTGTGTTAGTTTTTTTTTTTATAAATTACCAAATCATCAATTGATATATATATTTTTATGGTTATGTGAAATACATTTTATAAAACTGTACTCCATGTACACCTAAATATCTGAATGTATATTTCATTATGCAAGTTTTGTAGGTAAGTATAAATGCTATGAAGCCAAATGGACTTACTGTAATGCTTTTGTATGTTACTAAGAGAAAAAGGTGCAAAATGATGCGCAAAAAACAGGACGCTGATATGCTATCCTCAAGGAAACACTTATCTAACTAACCTCAAATCTATATAATGTTCTCATTTAACCATAAGTAGGAATAATTTACACATATTCTTAAGAAAATGTCACAGTCAACATGAGTTTTGGTCAACAAGTTTATATTTTAATTCTCTGTGTATTTTTTTTATGATACTTGGTTAAATTACTATTAAAAGTAGAAATCTCTTGAGACTTCCTACAGTACAAATAGAAAAAGTGCCATTTTCTGCACTCAGGTTTAAATTTAAAAAATGAAGGAAAAACAAATAAATCTAAGAAACTGGGAGTGTTTGCATTCATTGTTTGATTTTCTACAAGCACAAAAAAGGAAAGCGCTTCATACAAAGGTTTTAAAGAAAAGGACATTTAAAAAATCATCTGGTCTTTATCAGGTCTTGAAATTTGGTAAATACAAACTTAAGACAAATAACACATGACATATTAGTGTCATAATTTAAAAATGAAACTAACACAGAGGTCCAGCTCCACTGCTTGCGTAGTAATTAAGAAGGCAAATACATGTAGCAGCCAGGCCTTCTGTCTCACATCAAAAGCTTGACTGATAATGGGTCATGCAACAATGATCCCAAACACATCAAAAAATCTACAACAAATGAAAAAAAAAAAAAAAAAAAAATCAAGGTGTTGCACTGATTCAAAGTCCAGAAAAGCTCTGGCAGGGCCACAAGAAAGCTGCACATAAATAAATGTCTGCAAACCCCAATGAACTGAAGAAAGGTTGCAAAAAAGAGTAGACCAAAGGAGCAGATGATATTTCATGTCCCGATATGTAAAACCATAAAATTAAATGAAAGTGCATTTTCTTTTTTACATGAGTGTAATATAAATAATACATGGAGTTAGTGTAAAGTTCATCAAAAAACTCTCCTTAGTGTTGTAGAATTGAGTTTATTCATTTTGCACAAAAAGGTTTTCACATTTTTAGTCTTTTTTTCCTTGTAAAACATCTTTCTCATTGAATTTAACATTAGATTTCCTCATATATAACCCAGATTATATGCAAACTGTTGATTCTCCTAGATAACCACGGGCTATGCAGTTCATCAACTAAAATCTCCTTTCAGTCATTTCACATCCTGCTTTCCTGCTTCAGGTCAACTCCAATCACAGTCACTCCTTCAGCTGCACAGAAGATTGAAATGATCTTACGATAGCACCTTTAGTAGGAGGGTGGAACTACCTTTCTATTATGAACACCAGATTATTTACGTTAAAAAACAGACAAGACACTGACTGAAGACTGCGAGTGCTCATACAAACTACTGCTCCTACAGTGGCCTACAAGAAAAGTTTCTGCTTCTGTAAAGATGAATGATCTTAAGATGCACTCTTGTAAATGAACTTGACACAGTAAACATTGAAACATAAAAGAATACAGGAGCTGTGCCAAGCAGACAGTGTGTTAAGTTTGAGCTATGCTTGCTCTAAGTCATACAGTATGTGAATAAATTAAGAAATATGCTTCTTACTAACTGCTCAGTTCACATTGCGTCATGTACACATCAGGTAAAACAAACATACACAAAAGCAGCAGCACATTGTCGAAATGCAGATTTATTGTTGAGGTATGATAAAACTGTGAATCCTCGCTTTTCTTTTTTCATGCAACCACATGGCTGTATGTGGAAAACGTGTGGAAAACATAAATAAAAGCCAATTTTCTGAGCTGGGGGATGACTCGGAGCGCACAACTTACAAGCTTCCTTCCATATTTCTTTTCACATTTCTCCATCAGGGTGCAGTGGTGCGGCTCAGTGCTTGTTTCTCTTCAGTACAACCAGATGCTGTAAAGCTGGTGGGTGAATAAAGGACTCGGGAACTCTCAGCGCTGAGACATGACGCCAGGCTTCTGTCTCAAGCTCAAGCAACAGCCTGCAAACATCTTGCCAGATTACTATTAAGATAGGAATTAATCCTATCTGTAATTTACTCTGTACTGATGAAGTCGGAGTTGGAGTCAGAGGTGGAGCTCTCGTTAGCCGGGTCGTCAGCTGCTCTTCGGGTCCCGTGCAGTGAAGAATGTTAACCAAAAGGTGAAAAGGAGCGGAGGTGAGGGTGATGTGGAGGCAGGCTGGCTCAAACAAAGGTGTGAGGTGGCGCTCGTCTAGTCGTCCTTTTCCACTATGACTTCCCCGTGAAGCACCCTCCTCCTCTGCCGCAGCATGTGGAAGTAGAGCTGAGGAAACACTGTGAGGAATGCAAACGTCATTGAGAAATTAAAACTTTGTTTGTCAGAGTTGCAATAAGAACAGAAAACATGAAACGAAACGGGGATTAGCAGTGATATCCTATTAGCAGGCAGCTGCTGCAACAAGAGGAATTAAGGGTTTATGATGTGGGGCCATCTATCACAGAGCAGGACACAAGCTACCTCTGAAATACAGTCGTCCTCAAAATTATTTACACCCTCCAATTAAAGAAGGAAAAAATATCAGCAGTGAGGGAAAAAAAGTTGAAATTGACAAAGTAAAATTAAATGAAAATTCTATGAAAATCATGACATTTACTTTTACTTGCAGTTTGAAAGAAAGAATAAAAACAAAAACACAAAAAAATAAAACAAGTAAAAGAGCGTGATAGGGCTCTAAAGCTAAAATTTTCTTGCGTAACACTTTGAGGTAATCACCGCAATTAAGTGTTTTCTTTATTGATCAAAAAGACTTCTGCACCTGTTGACAGATATTTTGTTCCACTATTAATGGAAAAGGTGCTCTATGGTGTCCTGGACAGTTTTGTTTATTTGTTTTTTCTCATTATTATTTCCAAACACAATTCCAAAGCAATAATTTATTTCACTAAATTTTAATTTATCATTAGTTTCTTTAGTTTCTTGTTATTTGAACTACTATTGTGAACTTAGCCTTTTCTTTAATTAATAATTTTGAGGACTGTACATATGCCGCTTCAAATTCTGCTCCACATGCCACGGTACAACATTTCCTCTATGAAAAGCTTGGATTCTGTTAAATGAAAATCATCTCAGCTCACATGTTTTGAAAAATAGTACAAAGGTTAAATATCAAATGCTAAATTAACACACTCTCTTTTGTCCAAAACATGTTACACAAAACTTGCTCCTTCTCACTCCTGCTTTTAACATCACAATTCCTTTGTCATATTTGTCTGTGCTGTGGCTCAGAAAGCAGAGCAATAATTCCCAACTTAATTTGAGGTTTGATCCCAGACCTCTCCTCTGACTACTGTACCTTTTGTAAGATACTGAACCCATATTTTCATATACTTCCATCCACTCTTCCGTGAGAAACTCATCTCTAAGTTACTTTGGATAAAACAGAAAATGTAAACACAGAAAATCAGCAAACATAAATGTAGTTTTACTTCATATTGCATCAAATGCTTTTGGTGGATGACAGATCTGGATGCTAAGCAGGTCAGTTTAGCACCTGGATGTTAACTCAGTAGATATACTGTTTAAATACACACAGAATACCTGCTGAAATGAACTAGGAGGATTGCTCATATTGCAACAAGTCAGTTTAGAACATATATTTAATGTCAAGCATTGATGTTGCCTTCATAACTGTGAAAAGATGGCCTTTAGTTCTCCCTGTCTGTAATGGAATGACATAATGTGCTCCCTAACTCATCTGATGGCTGTGTTGCCACATTTACATTTGCACCCTCAGGATGTTGCGCTAAAGGTGTTAGGTGAGACACTAATGGTGCATAAATCCTCTCCTTAATAAAACTTTCAAGTTTTATAACTATTTTGCAAAATGTAACTTTCATGTAGAAGTGCAATCCTGGCAGATGTAGGAGTGAGAGGAAATTTTTGCTTATATTTTTTCATTTTTGTTTCAACTTGGAAAACAGCTGAGATCCCTGTTTTTCTTTTGTTTTCTCCTGAAATAGTTGGTTCCTCAAACTTTAGATTGCTTTGTTGATCATGTTAATCCTCAAGGAAAACTTGCAAATACTTCAAAAAGTAAAATAAAATATCACTAATTAATTTGCTGTCTTTGTACAATCATAAATTAAATAAAAGGTTTAAAAGATTTGCAGATCATTGCATGCTGCAAGTTTGTATAAAACTTTCAGTACAGGCCAGAAATTCTCCTTACGTGGGATGTAGGACAGCATGACGATGATGAGGCAGTAGTAGTAGTCAAACGACACGTTATACTTGTTGGGGAGCCTCATGGAGTACATTCCAGATCTGCGCACGAAGGGCAGAGCAGCATAAATGGTGAGCAGCTCTCCAATGACTCCCAGTGGATACAAGACGATGAAGAGGTTGTATCTGCAGCAAAAGGAAAAGCAGATCAGGGTCCTTTACATTGTAGCAGCAAAGAAATCACAATCTCACAGTCACAGTAAGAGGATCCAAATACACTCGCATGCATGGTCAGCATTAACTTCACAGTTTTATTGTTTTTTTATATATATTTATTTATGTTGACTGAATTCTCAGCAAAAACAACCATTACATCCAGTGTTAGACCCAACATCAGTCACGTAGCCACTGCAGAATGTTAAATGTTAATAGGTGTATTTCTTATAAAAAAAAAAAAAAAATACTTAAAGCTTTTTTCTAATCTGAAAATTCTGAAAAAAGGTCCGACTTATTATTTAATCTCCTAAAGCCTTGTTCAGTCATAAACATAACCAGAGCTAGCCAGAACTTTCAGCCCTTAAAAGCATCAACAGGTGTAAGATAGGTGAAAGGTGGAACTTTAAAAACAAGAATAAGAAAGGAGGGGAAAGGAGGCAAGGTCTGGGAGTTGATTTTAGACTTACAAAAGAAAACAAGGCGCAGTTCAACACAGAAAACCAACTCTTAGGTTCCACTTTTAATCTACTTTGTTGTGCAGGAACAAAGCAGCTGCTCAGGAGGAAGCCGCAGCACTGGTGACGTGTTGTGACTAAAACTTGGAACAGAGACAGGGGATTTGATTTGGCACAATGTTGTAGGGCGCAAAGCTGTGGGATCAGGTTGAGCTGTAATTTAGGCCCCAGACAACAGTCGGCACCATTAACTACACGATCTGTGGACACAATTTGTCGATTTAGCACAGTTATCCTTGAATGCGTGCTTAGATTGCCCACAAGTCTTTCAACACAAATCTATATTTAAACATCATTCAGCAGAAAATAAGCAGCTACTTTCATAGCTTTGTAAACACTTGTAGTCAGGCCACATAAAAATGGATCATACAAGTCACAACAAAGCTAAAAGGGTTGAAGGGAGCAGCTCTACATAAATTAAAACCATCTTGCTTTGACTGGAAAGTCCTGTTGCTTTGTGCATGTGCGAAATAGCGTGCAAACCTTTGTGACAGCAGTGCTCTCTAGTACAGCATAGCATGCCATGACTCAGGACTGCAGGGTTCCTGCCTTTAGTCAGGACTGCAGCAAAGACTCTGGGGAGCGTCTCGGCGGATGTGAGAGAAATGTTGGGTGAGCATTCCATGACCAAAACAGATGGTCTTAAAAACAGGAGCAGCTGAACATGAGCCCCTCTCTGGGGGCCTGCCGTCTCCATGCTTAAAGAAAGACGTTGAGGGTGTGGGGGGGCAAGAGAGGGAGCACAGCTCAGTGTACAAGAATCAAGACCAGAGACAAAAGGAAGGCTGGCACAGGGACTCCTGAGGATCACATGATTTGTTAAAATGGAGGGAAAACATGCGCAATGTGCAGGTAGCCTGAGTTAGCTGGAGCGCTGAGGCAGACATGATGTGCACTGCTCTGCAGAGAAGTATGAAACCCTCTCTGTGCTGTAAGATGCCAAGCCAATGTGTTGGACAGCTATCACTGTGTACAGCTGGCGCTCCTCCAAACGGCTCTAGTTTCAGGTGAGCTACTGCGAGGGCAGACCGCCACGTCACAAGTGCAGCAGAATGCAGCATGATGTCACTTCAGCTGAGAAGCTTCCACCGGCTATTGCCTCAATTTTATGTTTTATCTCCTGACTGTTCAGGATTTGGATTTCTAAAGGATTTTTTTTCCTTTTTTGATATTTTCAAAGCTTCAAGATCAATTTAAAACTTATAGACGTGCAGTTATTCTCTCAGTCAGAACAGTACATCCACTCACTAATGATGTTTAATGATGTGTTAATCAATAAACACACGCATGTATTCCCTCTGTGCAAGCTGTCAGACACTTAACACATGCAAGGCTGCACCACTTCTTGGTGTAAAAGCTAGTCTCAGCCTGGCAAGGGAACCGCCACATCAGGCCGACATGCTCACACACAATGTCCGGCTTTATCCAAGCCACAGCTAACGGCATCTCCACCTGGCCCATTTGATGAAGAACGGCAGGTGGTTGAGCAGGTTGAATGTGTAGTAGGAATATCTGCAAATCTCTGTCATCGTCCACACAACCAGGAACAGGATTACACTTTCTTCATTCTGGATCTTTGGCAAAATAAACAGACGTAAATCTGCAAAGCTGCGGCTCTAACAGGTTGTCCTGTGTGTGTATTGTGTTTAGATGTTTTGGTCACACAAATGAAGCAGAAGCTATCTGCCTTCATACTGTAATTGAATCCTTTCTTTGACTGGGAGCTTAAGAATCTTTTCTTGAAATGGAGCTTTTTTGGCATTTGAGTGTGTAAACTGGAGCAGACTTCGGGCCGGATCTACTAAGGTCCAGATTTGTGTGTAGTAATTTGCCCGTATAACCAAGAATTTTGCGCGAGGGGCTGAACCACGGTTTGCGGGTGACGTGTTGTAAAAAGCTCCCATGTAAATAAGGGTTTTGCGTGTTTGGAGGTTTACAGTGAGGCGAATTGCGAGAGACGACAGCAAAAGGAAATAAGACCCACAAAGAGAGATATTAGTGGAGGAGGGAGATGAAAATATAACTTAAAATAAGTATGATGAATATAAAAATGTAAATAATACAACAGGTATCTGTGCAGTGTCTCCGAAACGGCCAGTTTATGAGGACATGGATCAGGAGTTGCCTAACAAACGAAAGTGTCTGCAGCTCTGACATGGTCTCTGTTACGCACGAGGTGCGCACTTTGGTTTGGCACATCGTGATCGTGTCCATCTGCTAAAATCCAAGATCAAATGTGACGTTGGCAAGAAGGGAAAATAAAAAGATACAAATAATGCCAACTTAAGTTCTCATTAAGCTCCACAGTGGCTGCAAACTTTCTGTTTCATTCATCTAGAATATTTTACACCGTGTTAAATAGCGGTGTTTGTTGTGGTGATTTTCATTGCATTTAACAATTGAGAACTAAATACATTGCCTTCACTCCTCATGAAAAATTATTTCTAATCATATCTGTGCATGTGCACGATTGTCCCTCTCAGAAGCTGAAGCCATTGGAGCTACCAGTTTGCACCTGCTTTTCAAATGAACTAAAAAACATGCAAAAGACTTTAAAGGCAATGCGTCTTATGGTTAATAAATCACTTTGCAAGTGCTAAATTAATATATTTACATTTTCTCCTCCCATCACACGTGAAATTGTATGTAAAGGCCCCATATTGCATATTCATTGGAGTAGAAGTACTATTTGGGTAACAGGCGCTATTTAGCACGTTTTAAAGACCGAACCTTTTCAAACGCAGTTTGTAGATCAGTTTGTACATTCTTTTGCGTATGCAAGGAGACAGAACAAGTTTTGATACACACAAACCTTTGATAGATCCGGCCCTTAGTGTAATATTCACCTGTCTGATACTGTTGGTGACAAACCAAACCATGAAAATCCGTGAACACACTTGAACCCCAGTTACAATCACAGAAGTCCTCACGATTCCTGCAGCACAGCCAGACCAAAGAAATAATAAATCAGCACCTTCACTTGTGTTGAAATGTATGAAATCGCATTGAAATTTGAACAAAAATGAACAAATCCAACACACACCTATAGCACAATGTCCCACCTAGAAGACAAAGTACACAATAAATAAGAAACAGTTCTTTTTTTGTCTTTTTTTGTTGTCGCTCTCCTCTCATCTTACCTCAACTAATGCAAAGGTCTGGAAAAACTTGAGTGTCCTTGCTATACTTCTGTACAGACCCTTGTGTGTGCCTTTCTTGATGTAGAAGCGCATCATTGCAATGGCCAGAACCAGCCACCTGCAGAGAAAATAAAAGAATAAACTCAAAACAAGAAATATTGTATAGACACTGATTTGTATGAACACAGCCAGGCTGCTGAAAGAGGTAAGTCTGTAAAAGACTGATGGCATTTTCATAAATTCACAGTAAACCATGACTCAGTACTGAGCAGTGGAGGCTCCACAGCTGCTTCACTGTCTGTAAAGAGAAATAACAAATAAAGATACGTCAGCTCTAACGGTTGTAACAGTACAGTACATAGATCTATATCGATAGAGACAGATGTATCGATCATAAGTTGATCCAAAAACACAATATCGACCAAAAATCAATATCAAACCCACTTTTATTTTGAAAATAGCCTCATTACACAACATTTTCACAACAAAATACATTTATACAGTAGTAGTTGTGCAGTGAATAGATATGACACAGGGAAACTGTACTGCAAAGCTAACAGTTATGCTAAGAAGCAATAACCTTATTTATTGTTTTATATTGTTTTATTTCGATCGGTGGATCCTACATCAACTCTAATCGAAATCCTATCGTGACTGAATTTGAGATATCGGCAGACATCGAATCGCTCTCCACTGTATGGATATAATATTGTATTGTGATCAAACCAGTGATTTACAACCATTGTCAGCACCAGCTTGGAACGGATGACACAAATCATGGCATATGCCAATTTATATCAACAAGTTAAAATAATAAAATTATACTTTTTAAATAAACATTTAATAACTAATAAACTGAAAGAACCTGCTTGTTAAACGATCTAATGGCTCGCTAGTAGAGTGACTTCATTACAAAAGTAACCGAAAGCAACACCCAAGTGTAAAAACAACCCTGCAAATCAACAACAGAGCACCCATTTAACAACAGTATAAGAGATAAGACATTATATTTGATAGCCAATATACAGCCATGGAAAAAATTAAGAGACCACCCTTGTTTTCTCATATTTCTTGGTCATTTGAATGCCTGGTACTACTAAAAGTACATTTATCTGGACAAATATAATGATAACAATGAAAATAGCTCTTAAGACTTTGATTTAAGAACAGATATCTGCCATTTTCCATGCTTTTCTTGATAAGTGATTTTGGTTATTAAGTTCTTACATCAATAGCTATGGCTTTGTACTGCCAAAACCAGCTTTTAGGCGTTCTATATTCTTTTCTGTCTCTTTTAGTCACATGATTCACACCACAGTTGGTACTCGATTGCATAAACATTATTTTTATGTCAAAGTTGGTCTCTTAATTTTTTCCATGGCTGTATATTGTGTCATCATTTTACCAGGCCGGCATTGTAAATAAGAATCTTGTTCTTAATGTCACTGCCTGGTTAAATAAAGGTTAAATAAATAAATAAAATCTGCTTCATGAGCTGATTCCTTATTAAATTACATCTCTTGTAAATGTTCATAAAATCTGTCTCATTTTTCTGTTTGAAACCAAAGTTATTAGTACTTAATAAAATAATAAGGTCTGCAGGATCATGAAATTCATGCACATGTTGATCTGTACTTTATTCTCTATCATTAAAGCAAAATTCAATCAAATTCATAGGCTTTTAGATTCATTTAATTTGAATCAGCTGTGCTGGTGCAAGGACGCGTGGAAAACCGTAAGGACAGCTGCCCTTGAGGACCGACTTTGGACACCACTTATTCTGTTTTTGTTCCTCATATACATGAAATTTACAAGCAGACAGAACCCTGACAGAACCAACGGAGGAAGACCCAGTTAGCTTCTGTCTGAGGTCTCATGAGTTTTACACCCGACTGCTGCCAAGTGCTGCTCAAGTCACTAAAGAACTTGGAGATCTTCAGTGTCTTGAAATGACATTATGGAGCAGTAAATGGCCGATATCACTATTGAACACCTGGGAGTGGCTATGTAGCAGGACTGCTCCTACCGGACAGTGAAAGTCAGCAGAGAAAGAAAATATGGTCAAATGTTCAATGAAGACTGATTTGTAGTAAACTGGATAAGATTTCAACTAAACCAAACTAAATCAAATGTAATACCTGCTGTTTATCAAGATTCAAAACATTTGAATGATGTTAATTAAAACAGAATGCTCCAATCTGGAATTAACTAAACCCACAATTTAAATGAAAAATAGTACAAAGAAAAAATTAAATGCTAAAATTGATTTTGTTTTGTTTTTTTCTCTTATGCATTCTGGAGAACTGTGACATCACATATTGCCAGCATCCCATCATATTAATAAGATTTGGACAGAATCATAATTATTAGTGCATTGCACCACCTCACTACGGTGGCCCTGAAGTGCAAAACATATGCATTTAAAAATTGCGTTTACATTTTAAAAAAATATATATATATTTCATGAAACAGATGTGAAAATTTAAAAACTAATCTACATTTCAAGAAACAAATTTACAAACTATTAAACACTTGTACAAGTATGGAGACGTCTTCAAATAGCAAAACACAAATACAAATCCTAAAACTCATTAACGAAAGACAGCTTTTTATGGAGAACGTCTTGAACACCGGAAATTTTGCTGTGATGACTTCAGCTCATAGTAGGAACAAATGATTTATGTTAATGTTGTGTTAACTTATCAATGTCTATACCTACATTTTATCTGTTTGTTTGTTTTTTTACTTTATTGCATTTTCTTTGAGTCTTGTATGTATTCATTATTTTATATACATATTCAATGTTCCATTTGTATTGTATTTGATTGTCCATTTGAACATGTTCATTAAAAAAAGAGAAATTTCTTGTTCTGAGTACAGGAGCTGCAAATTTTCGGGCAGCAACAGCGAGCCATCCTACCACCTCAATGAAAAATAGTTTCCCTTACATTGGGACAAGTGTAACTACATGATCTCATCTAAAATAACCTCCTACTAACTACAATTAGGCCGATCAGATTTAGATCATGTTTGTTGACACTGAGATGTTGTGAACATTCCTACATTATATTACAGCGTAAATAAAAACACAAAGGGATATATGAAGGATATATTCATATATGTGGCTCTCTAGTATAAACTACTAACGAATTTCCTCTTGACTCAGTCATGGTGGGCCACCTCAGCTTTAGCTTGTTACAGAACTTCATTCTTGCTGTGAGGCTGCAAGAACAAGAAAAAAAGTTCATTTTCGTCAAGTCATTTCATACTCCACAAGAGGCCCTGTGACCGGGCATGTGTGGCAGGGAAGAGGGGGGCGATGGTGTTCACCCAGTGATTTACAGTAAACTTTGTTTATGGTAGGACGGTGCACATGCAGTGTGTCCATGTATTTAAATGCCACGTGTGTAGTTTACATTTTTGTACTTTCACACCACCTTGATCAGTTGTTTACCATCCGTTCATCGTCGCATCTGTGGAAATGCAGAGGGGACAACTCTCTGCTTCAAGCATCTGTGTTAACCTCGCCGGCCTCAAATGTCCGACCACAATATTTCTCGGAGCTCCACAAGCAGAAATTTCTGCTCGGCTGAGGGGTAGAGAACAAGCAGCAAGCCGTCCTCAATATATTTTGTTCTCGTGACTCCAAGAACAAGACGAAAGTTCTCGCTTCGGTGTGTGGAGTACGAAGCAGCTCTTTATCATTAGCGTAACACCTTCAAAATACAAAATTAGAATTGTTTCACAAGGACGTCAAACTTCTAAGCACAGCAAGTCCTAAGTTAGACACCTGCTTTACATGTGATTGCAGAGGCAGAAAACTCTCCTGGTGTGAGTTGACAGTAGGGCTGAAAGATATATCGTTATCGTATCTATATCGAGATATGGACATTCAAGATATTAATATCGCCAAAGCAACTATATAAAAGATATAGATTTCCCCTGCGCTTGTCCTGCATATGAAGCTCTCGAAGTCACAAACAAAACTGCACTTACCACCAAAGTGCTTGGTTTTCAACGAACCCGTAGTCATATTGTGTCGTATCGATATTGAGATGTCTGGCATGAATATCGAGATATGAAATTTTGTCCATATCGTTCAGCCCTAGTTGACAGACCGGGGCACACATGGAGGGAATCGGCCGTAAAAGACTTTAAAGGCAGAGTCTGGACTGTTCCCCCATTTCTGTTTGTAAACACTATTCAAACTGAGAGCACCTCCTCTCGGGCTAACGGTCGCATTGCTCTTCAGCCCCAAGCATCTCCTTCAAAGTTAGAAAGTGAGTGAAAGCCAAACCAATATTAACCCATGGTTTTCAAGCATGTAATATCTAAAGCTCTTTTTGCCGCAAAATACTTCCTTTTTCTTTGCTGCATCCACCATTTTTTTTACCAAGAATTTAGAGGTGGATCATGGTGTCAGCTCCAGTCAATGTTTTTAAAAAGAAAAAAAAAAAGTTTGGTCCAATCTACGAGTTTATCCCAACAGAATGCTACGCCCTTAGCTCTGTCACTGGATGGAGACAACACGCAAATCTCCGCCCAGAAACGTCCCAAATGCACCAAAACAAAGGGAAAAGGTGAAATAGCTTTGGCCAGGGGAGGGGAGTTGCAAACAAAACTCACCAGCCGCCACATAAAAGCAGAAGCCCAAAGGTGTGGATTAAGCCAGATTTCACAACAAGTCCAGCGTTTATTTTCAGGGGGTACACCTCGATAAATAAGGAGAATAACATGGTTTTCTTTTATGTGTTTAGTGGATTGCTTCCACCACTGCATCAACGCACCCACAGGTCAAAAATCAAGTTCTCACAATGAGAAAATGCTAAATTCTGATTTTTTTTACATGGCATGAGACAGAAAGTCAATAGGGCTGGATGATAATTCAATGCCAATAAATTATATTGAGTGATTGACATGACTGTGATGGGGGAAAAGGTGTCAATAAAAAGTTTGATAGGAAAAAAGATGACAGTTTTGCTTTTCATCTACAGCCTATCATGTAGCTTAATATTACAGTCACTACTTCCGGCCATCCAATCAAAAACGCAAACCCAGGCACGCTCTTGTCACCAAGTCCCACCCCTCTCAAACAACAATAGGAAGAGAGCCTCATGCTGGCAAAGCTGCAGCATGGAGATGTGGAACAAATTTCCCTCCAAAAACATGTAGGCTCGTTCGACTTTCGGCTATCTGCAACGCAACTCGGCTGGAAGTGAGGGATTGTGGTCCTGGGGTATTCCATGCTGGTTAGAAACTTTGTCCGAGATTCAGACTGCGCCTGCACTGCACCAGAAAACGTGACCACACCACATGATCATAAAACATCACGGGAGCCGTCCAACCCAAGTCGGATCGTGCAGTTACACCTTAGCAACTGCAGCTTCTGGACCTGCCTCCGCCGCCGACAGAACCTGGTCCTGATTGGTTTAACCGCTCACTGATGTAGCTCCGATTTTTGGACGGGACTTCCATGTGATGCTCCCCCTAAAAAAATCCATTTAGGTGTTTCAACAGGCTACAAAATTATTTCAAACAGCCTTGGTGTTTCACTTTGCAGTTAGGCTGATATCCATCAGTACCCAAACCCTTAATAATAATAATAATAATAATAATATGTTGCATTTATAGATGCCTTTCAGACCCTCAACACATGTAACAAAAAAGAAGGAATAAAGATTTTTTTAATAGAAGTGAGAACCTACAGTGTAGATGTGAATTAACCTCCTAGGACAGTATTGTATGGGGGAGGTTGTAATAATATTTATTTCTACCCCTCATCTAAATGAAAAAAAGAAAAGAAAGAAAGAAATTTTATTTCTTTTATTTGTTTTAAATTCATTCATCAGGGTAAAGCATTAAAGTTTTGTAAATTTGAGCCTGGACATTTACCGGATTGCTGTCCTTAATGTTGCACCTTAACAGGTGAATAACATTCTGTCTGCAGACGTTTCTGCTACAGTACAGTACAAGTTCATGTAATTGGCATTAACAACATGCTGTTTCAATACTCTGAAATTAGACTTGATCAGACCTGCACAGCGTTCAGTAACTTTGAGCTAAATAACGGCAAATGCTGCGAGATCCTCCATAGTGCAGTCTTCTTGTTGGCGAACTTGTCCGGCTGAGATGCGCTGCGTTTATGGTCCGCCCCCAACGACTCAAACAGCTCTCGTCTGACCATCAAGTCAGACAGTAGACAGACGCAGTCAATCCGAACTAGCTTTGTGTTTTTTCCTACAATGACTCAGTCATCGCAGCCGCTGCGGCTATTATTGTTAGCATCACGCCTTCAAAATTTGAAGAATTAAATTCTGGACAATATCAACATTTCTTAATGTTGGATGTATTATCACCTTCGTCAGCCAACAGCAGTAATACTCAGCTGTCATATGCTCTGCACATGAACACAGCCTGCGACAGGGACAGAGGCGGGGCAGGAAGGTAAACTCTCCGATCATTCGACAAGCTCATTAGGTGTGGAGTCAGAGAGAGGAAAAGGTAACTGCTGATATGTTGGCCAAGATTTTGCAAGTTAAAAAACATTCTAATAAATATATTGATAAGGTTCTAATACTTACACACTAGGGCTATCAGGGGAGCCTTTCTTTCAGGTCTGTACTGTGACTTCACAAGTCACATGCGTATATATGCACATATTAGTGCACAGTTAAGGCGTGATCAAAAAATATGGTTACTGACAAAACATTTTTCTACTATCAGCTGATACAATCAGAAAAATAGCACAAGTACGGATGTCACAAAAACAAAAATCCTCATTTGGCATGATCTCACCAAGGAAAGCTGATTTGCAGGATGTTGATGTCTTGCTACAGTGGTGAATTAGATCCATCAAAACCACTTGATCCTACCGATTTATAGAAATTCTGACAGTTTTCAAGGCTTACTTTTAGAATATTTATCATCAGTAAAAAAAAAGTTACACTAGTGCTAGTGCTTATTTTAAATATTAATATCATTATTAATATGAACTTGTTTTACCATAACTTGTACTGCCAGTACCCACGCCAGGGCTGCACTATATATATTACAGTATGTGTGTACTGTATATATACTAGGTCTGGACGATTATGGGAAAAATTATAGTCACGATTATTTTGACTGATATTGAAATCACGATTAATATGCAGATCATTAATTGATTTTATCAAAAGTGTTTATTGAACCACATATCTAAACTTAAAATATAACTTTTTAAAAAATCGAACCGAAAATAAATTAGAAACAAGTGAAGGGAGTAAAATAAGAATATTATTCAAACTAATAAAAATGAATACCAAGTCTACATGCATTCCTGTTCTGCTCCCTGCAGTTTGCTTCCTACTTCACCAGTCTGTTCACTTCAGGATGAATTGTTTTTCTTCGATTACAGTGTTTTTATGATTGTGAAAAGGCAAAATTGAAATCACGATTAAAATTCGATTAATTGTCCAGCCTAATGTATACACACACATATATATATATATATATATATTCTTCTACTTGAGGATGTGGCCTATGTGATCTAAAATAATAACAATGATAAAAGTTTTGATTGCTTAGACAACATTTAGTCTCTTTTACTGGTAATATTACTGCATTTTGTTTACATGGGTTTATTTTATTCTATTTTATTTGTAAATGTTTAACCTGCCTTTGTGAAGTAATGGCAAGGGTTTTTACAAGCTTTTGAGCTGATGCAGTGGCTTAATGCAGTGCTGCTTGCAAGGTGTGAGGATTAAATATCACAATTAGTATTAGTTTTCAGCCTTATCCCATGTTTACAAAAGTTTCTCAGGATTCAATGATTTTTACATGTTAATTTACTTAATGGAGACTATGATCCCCATCTCGATGTCTTTTACACAGTGCTCAGAAGCAGGGCTGTCATAAAGCCTTATTTTGATAATCGACTGGTCACCGATAATTTTGGCAATTTGTCAACTAATCAGATCTCATATGAACTTTGTAGCATATTTCCAAAACAACCAATCAAAAGTTGGAGACTTTCTCATTGAATCGAAAGGAAAATCTGTCCAAACTTTTGACTACTAGTAGGTTTTTATTTATGTCAATATACAATTCAAGAAAAGCTGACTACGTACGTGCATCAAGGACAGAAAGGCAGATTTCTGGGCAGCCAGAAGGTACAGTTTGGCAGTTTTGAGAGAAAAAACAAAGCTTATACAATAAACAATTAGTCGATTATGAAATTAGTCCTATTTATTTTGATAGTCGACATAATCCTATTAGTCGACTCATCGTGGCAGTCCTAGTCAGAAGCATCTTCCCTCCCTCTTTACTTCTGAAATAGTCCATCTCTGCAATACTCTGTACAAAACATGTTACTGACCTGCTGCCAATCAACCTCAGCCTGTGTTTTGTTGCAACCCTTTTTTGTGGCTTACTGCTCACATCAGTATTTTGAAAACACAAAAACATGTCACATCTTCAACATTTTCTTGCCATTTTCACAGCCTGTGATCCTAATTCTGCACTAAAACCCTGCGCTGAAATGGAGAAAATGGTTGTTTAAATATGATGCTCACTTTGACTGGAATCAGCTTATTTGGAAGAAGATGGTTTCATGAAGCAAATTCACAGAAGTTTTTAATTACTTGGGGAGAGAAACATCGGGATGCAAACGTGGCTAATAATG
Organism: Atherinomorus stipes; assembly: GCA_023101725.1. Classification (NCBI taxonomy): domain Eukaryota; kingdom Metazoa; phylum Chordata; class Actinopteri; order Atheriniformes; family Atherinidae; genus Atherinomorus; species Atherinomorus stipes. The sequence continues at coordinate 40,877 of JALJCO010007829.1, forward strand.
GGCCTGTTTGCTTCTCAGCAGTGAGTGATGAAGCCCTCTATGGTATCTATATCTTTTGGTGTTGATAAACATAATTACTTTTGTCTCTGCTAGTTTATCCATATGATAAAAAAAAATGTGCCTCAAGCATGAATACTTGAATTAACTGTAGGTACTGTGAAATAAGTGCTGATGATTAATTTATTGTAGGCCTACTATTGGAGTTTGCATT
>JALJCO010007830.1:0-10023 GCA_023101725.1 Atherinomorus stipes
TTGTCTGTTCAAAACATGTTAAACGATGGACACGATAACCAGGTTATAAAGCTGATTTTCCTCCACAGATGCTCTTTCACATCCAATATGAGGATTGATTCCTTCTGATCACATTGATTATTTGTGTGTTTCTCTAACTGTCTCTTCAGGCTGTGGATGTGTGGTCTCTCAGAGAGAAGCTGTGAAGCTCTGTCCTCAGTCCTCAGCTCCCAGTCCTCCAGTCTGACACAACTGGACCTGAGTAACAACGACCTGCAGGATTCAGGAGTGAAGCAGCTGTCTGGTGGACTGAAGAGTCCAAAGTGCAGACTGGAAACTCTCAGGTCAGGATTCATCAGACTGAGTTTTATTAAGCAGCAGAACACCTGCAGAAGGTAGGGCAGGGCGATATGTATGATATGTATCATCTTGATTTGTAAAATCAGATCAAATCATTTTAATCAGAATAAAAGTGCTTTTGAATTCCAAACATTTTCTTTTAACCTATAAAGTTTTGGGCTTTGCGCTGTGGACACGAGTGCGATGCGAACGAGTAAATTAATGATCCTGCGGATTACAGTAAAAGGAGATGAATAATCAGCTGGACTTGCTACACAGAAACTCTGTCCTCTTTATCTGGGACATTAGTGAAGCCACACAGTTAAACCAGAAGTCCAGAAACGGGAGGAAAGTTGTTGCTGCTGTTTTTCAAGCGGACATGAGAGGATGAGTACAGAATGCTGTTTTGTCTTTTTTACTTTTTACATGCAGATTACCTGGTTTGAAAATCCAGTAAGTGGGGTGATTAACTGTGGTAGAGGGAAGAGGACTGCAAAGGAATCTGATAATCCCGTTTTTCCAGTGAATGTACGTGCATTTTTTAAAAATAAATGCATTTGAAAGGGAGCTAAATGTCACCTTTAACTGTCATCCTTGATTAAGAGTAATAGCTTTTAATGTTTTGATGGCATAATGGAATTTTCTGTCATGTTCATAAATGTTATTGTACATTGTAAATATTGTACTGAAGCTTGATTTGAAGAAAATCGTGAATCAAATCGAATTAGCAATATCTCGCAATTAGATTTTTTCCTGAAGTATTCATGCCTACATCCTAGAGCACATTAGAGTTGATTTCTTCATTATTATTATTAAATAACCTCTAGAACACTGGTTGTACTGGTTAGCACCACTTGTACAACCCATTCTGAAATAAAGAAAAGTAGCTGACTCAGTTAAAGGGACTTGAGGCAAGATTAAGAAACAAAACTGCCGCTACGAGCCAAGCCGTCACGGGAGCACAAACTGAAGCTATAATGTTGTTTACTACGCTTTTTCTTCGTAGTTACACTTTTTAGTGTCTTTCAGTTGATCTGGATCGTTTGCTGACGGCAGAAGAATCCATAACTGTCGCTTACAGTGTTTGAATTTACCGCGACGTCTTCTTCCTGTATCAAAACTGCGAATGTAGCATCATTTGACGTCACGTCCGCAGGGCAGCGCGGGAAATTCGGACACGGAATTGCAGCATTTTGCAGCACACAGCCTGTTCAAGGCAACGGAGAGAAACGTGGGTGAAAATGTTCTTTTTGGTATTTAGCGCTTCATCACCCATTAGTATTAAAAATAATGGACATGCATGTTTGTTTGTTTTTTAATTCCTGCCTCTAGTCCCTTTAAGGAGGGACGGGGAGTATTTCCAGTTAATGTTGTAACCTGCGGCTTGGGTCACAGGTTCTAGGGAACATCAACGGGTCGGCAGATAACGGTGGGAAACAGGTCGGGGTTGGTTATCGTTGCAACAAATGCGGATGGGTGCGGGTCGGTCGGTCTAAAACTGGACCTGCAGCAGGACTCTGCTGGATCTCCATCAGGTCAGGTGATGTCACACAGACGCAGGCTGCAGCATCATCAACTCTCATCCAGCTTTCTGCTTCATGTGGCTTCTTTCAGAAAAACATTAAATTGGTGAAGATAGATGACAACCACATACGAGCATATTCCACCATATTCCAGTTTTACAACTGATTCTAGTTTCTGCGGGTCTCGTCTGTCATTCTTGTTGCACCCCAGTCAAACGTGCCTCCGCTTGTCTTTCAAACTGCTTGCTCCATATCCGGAGGTATAAAGCAAGCACAGGCAACATAGCGTTCACGTGTTCAGGGTGGATCAGAGCCAGTCAGACATGAAGACCTGTCCTGAGTGGGCTTTTATCACAGTGTTATTCTCTGAGCTCCCGTTTGGAGGGAGATGAACACAGAACACTCATTTGGCAAAATTCTTTCACCTACCTGAGAAATGTTAGGCGCACCGGTGCAACCAAGAAAAAAAGTTAGCGCACTATGAGAAATTTTTTATCACAACCAAAAATGGCCACAGTCTGACCCCTGTGTAGGTTTTGAGCGGAAACACCGTCACAGAAGTAGATTATTTTAACAGGAAATTGTTCAGATTTTGGCATTTCTCTATCAGCTGAAAATCCCACAGTCACATTTATACTCAAACATTGTCTGCGTTTTCACCTTAGACTCTGTGTAGGTCCGGGAGGCCTGACGCGTACCTTTTTCAGACCTGATGTGCATCTCGGCTACATGAATGCAAAGTACTCTCTCTTGTGATTGGTCAGTGTGGTTCCATACTCCCGGATGCTTGGGTTTTGCAGCTGAATGGGAAAAATGAATGTCGCCCACTATGATTGTTTTAAAAGAGGAAACACTTGCCGGAGCTGAAGCGAACCATCGGGTGGAAAAACTCCCACCCTGTGGAGTTTCCGGTCGATAAAAAGCTTTACTGTCCCCATGTCACGTTTGTCCCAAACTGAATCCTGAAGTTATAAACTTGGAGTAAATGAAGACACAAAGCCAGTAAAATCAGACTGAACATTGAGTTTGCATGCAGGTTCTCAGAGTTTCTTCATGTGTGTTTCAGCCTGTCAGGATGTCTGATCACAGAGGAAGGCTGTGCTTCTCTGGCCTCAGCTCTGACTCCTCCAACCCTCCCATCTGAGAGCTGGACCTGAGCTACAACCATCCAGGAGACTCAGGAGTGAAGCTGCTGAAGGCTGCACTGAAGCATCCACACAAACTCAGGTATGGAGAGCTGCTCTGATAGAGGAGGAAGATCTGTCCTTCATTCTGTCTGTCTGCTTCATGCTGGATATCAGTGGAATACGAGCAATCACCGTATTCACGGCTCATATTGAGCGGAGGTACCATCCTGATACGTACGTGGGCATGTATACCTCGTCTTTAACTGGCTCAAGCAAACAGTTTTTCCGTCGCTACCACAGCTCGTGATCATAGGTGAAAGTAGGAACGTAGATGGACCGGTTTTAGACTCGACTGTGTCTGTTAGTTGCACTGTAAACGGCTACGAAATAAACTTGATTTGATCTGATCTGCAACGATTTCCGGTCACAGACAGAACCAGCGTTTATTTCCGTATCAGATGTTCGTGCTGCTCCCACTTTCTTGAAGCTTTTTACAAACTGTGTGGGAACATCAGCTGTCACAGTTCAGACAGGACACGTTGTATAATCCCTCTGACTCCTGCAACAGAGGAGGAGGATGATGAAGATCTGGCTAAAGATAACATACAGTAATAATTTAAGCTAGTTTCTTCGCTCTGTCACGTCTGACTGTGACGCAAGCTTCCACATGTTAAAAGCTCCGAGGTTCATCAGTACCTACATGGTAATAAGGTTGGTGGTGTTTTGTTGAAAGAGGAAGGATATGATCTGATTTAATAATGGCTCAGATGTAGATTTCTAGTATCAGTCTGGAGTCCTGCAGCTTCTCTCTCTCAGACTGAGATTCATGTTCTTCACGTCGCTCTGTGGCCACAAATTTAACTTCCTCTGGTTTTTAGTGAAACCATGAACAGCAACATGTTCCTGAGCAGCACGAGTACATTTTTCTGGGACAAATTGTTTAGGATTGTTATAAATTATCTTGTTGAAATGTTTAGATAAAGCTCTACCAAGTAAGAACTTAGACTGTGAGCTGATGGCAAAGAACTATTTCTAGTATCTCCACAGGACGTTGGTGCATCATCGTTCCTACGTTCGGAAGAAGAAGAAGAAGAAGAAGGAGAAAAATCAGAAAACAGCTTTTTCCCAGTGACATACATTTATTCTGGACAAAAATATGTGCACATGCAGGTTCTAGATGCATTAGTAACGACTGTCCACGGGATTATTCATGTTGTTTTCCATGCATTTGTAGTACATATATTTCACCGACGTTGCCTCTGAATCATCATCGGCTGCTGATGAAAACACAGCTAGTGTGAGCAGATCGGCAGTTTTCTGCTGCACTCTTGTTGATGAGCGTCACTACATCAGCGCAACGCTGCCCAGTTACAGTGACACGATGTCGCTGACATCATCGACCACAACGCTGGTCAGAAAATACGTTTTTCAGACGTCAGAGTGTTGAGAGCTGGCACGAAATTAGGTGGAAGTGGTTGTCTTGTAAGTTTATATGCAGGAAAACCCTGAGAAAGAGACACTGCTGCTCTGACCCCCCCCCCCCCCCCCCCCTCCTTCTTTCAGGGTGAAGCCTGCTGGAGAACGATGGCTGAGACCAGGTCTGAGGAAGTGTAAGTGTGTTTTTCATCTTCACACTGTCACACACTCATTCATCAGTAACTGCAGCTGGATTCTTTCTTCTCCATCAGATTTCTGTCCTCTCATCATCGACATCAACACAGTGAACAGAAACCTCAAACTGTCTGACAACAACAGGAAGGTGACATGTGTGATGGAGGATCAGTCGTATCCTGATCATCCAGACAGATTTAACACGAGTCCTCAGCTGCTGTGTGGAAATGTTCTGACTGGTCGCTGCTACTGGGAGGTGGAGTGGAGCGGAGAGGTTTATATATCAGTGAGTTACAGAGAACTCAGCAGGAGAGGAGAGAACGGAGACTGTTGGTTTTGATGCAACGATCAGTCCTGGAGTCTGAACTTGTTTAATTATGAAGGTTACTATGTCTCTCACGATAACAGAGTAACGGACATCCCCGACTCCTCCGACTCCTCCTCCTCCTCCTCCTCCTCCGTCTCGAAGAGAGAAGCCGTGTATGTGGACTGTCCTGCTGGGACTCTGTCCTTCTACAAAAGTCTCCCTCTGGCTCACTGATCCACCTCCACACCTTCATCACCACATTCACTCGTCCTCTCTATGCTGGATTCGGGTTTCTTGCTCACATGGTTCTTCAGTGTCTCTGTGGTGGAGCGTAGACAGTTTGATGATGTCAGAGAAACTCTGATGAACAGATGGTTTAGTCCGTCCATGTCCGTCTCTTTCACTCAGAACCATTTCTCAGGTTCATGGATCCATCAGTTTGTGTCTGAGGGAAACTTCTTCCTCTTCCAGCCGTTAAAGATGGAAGCTGAGCTTCTTCCAGGATCCACGTGTTGTTTTTTCTGTTTCCAGTCGAAGCTTCACTCTGAATATCAGGATGTTGAGTTCAGTTCATGTTCAGCTGCTGTTAGTTTCACTTCATGATGCTGAGAATGAGAATCCTCCCAGTATTTCACTCTGTTTCTTTGCTTCATTCTGACTTTATTTGGACTCTCTGACATTTTCACATGTTGAATTTTTGATTTTTCACATCAGAAATTTGACTTTTTGTTTCATATTATATACTTTTTGTTTTTTTTTTCATTTTCATTGTCTCCAAATGTTTAACTTTAAATGTGAAATGTAGTCTCTAAATATCCTTGTAAGACATTTTAATCCATACGCTTTTCTTTTCTATTAAAATTTGTACTCAATATGTAGATGTAGATCATTAAATGAGACATTAAAACACTGTTTCCTTCAGCAAAAACAGGTTGCCATATTCTGTTGTTAAAAAATACTTATATCATGTAAAACAAGACAGAGAATATACTTGTACCGTGCAGACAGCATAATAATAATAATAATAATGGATTAGATTTATATCGCGCTTTTTCTTGCAAGGCACTCAAAGCTTCACAGTAGGTCCATCATTCTTTCACTCCTCATACATACGTGGTGATGGTAAGCGACGTATGTAGCCACAGCTGCCCTGGGACAGACTGACGGAAGCGTGGCAGCCATTTCACACCTATGGCCCCTCCCACCACCACTGGAACATTCACACATTCATACAGCAGAGGTGCCCCCACTGGAGGCAAGGAGGGTTAAGGTTCAATCCCATTTCTCTTTTTTACCCTTCCCCTTGGCCCTTACCACTTAAAGCGAAGCTACGAGGGGGAGGGCTGAAAGTCAACCCCTACAAGCTGGGACCCAGTATGTGAACAGTACACATACTGTACATTTCTGTGTTTTTATGTTGGTTCATGACAAATTTGTCCTCAGAGTACTTTGATAAAGCAAAGCCACTTAAAACTATTCTTTTTTTTTATTTTGTATTATTTGATAATTCATCAGTTGTTGGACGTTTGAAGTGAGAACATGTTTTCTGGGTATTTTCTGTTTTTAGATTAAGTGATGGAAGGAGAGAAAAATGTTTTCCTGGTACTTTTTTAGAAATTCCCACACTAATACGATTAATTGATTAATCAAGTTGAGACCCCATCTGATTCATCGATGATCCAGATAATTGTTTGTTGCAGCCCTGGTTCTGTCTAAATAAATGTAGATGTCTTGAGGAACTTTTAATGTACTTGTATTTATTTCTCTTCATATTTTTCTGTGTATAGCTGGCTGTGGAAACCTGGTAAAATGGTATGGTCCTATTAAGCTGGTCTATAAAATAGTCCGATGAGTGTTTGTGTGTCGCCATCTTGTGGCGCCGCCGTTGCCTGGGGAACGAGTCCCACGACTCCCATATCTGCCAAATATAGAAAGCAGCGTGAATGTCTGGATTTACAACGTTGGACAATGTCTAAGGTCATAATAACCTACTGGTATGTTATCCAGAGATCTCTAAAGTATTCTGACTTTTTTTTTTTTTTTTTTGCACCGCAGCATTAAATTTAAACTATAATTCATCTCTGGAAACTGGCTTTAATGACAAGCCACACTGGAATAACGCGCACATCTCATGATTATTTATCAAAGTTTTAAAAACTAAACTCTTTCAAAGGTTATTACTTTTCTATTTTATCACATATTTGGCTTTTGGTATTGTTTAAGGACTGAAGAATTAATTTAGGCTTCAATATATACTGAAAATCGCCTTATTATACTTCTACTCCACCTTTAATGCTGAGTAAAAAAATATTACAAAATTTCTGTCAAAAATAGATTCAGGTGTTTTATTTGACTCCACCAAATGGTCCAGTAACATTTAAACTCTAGTATCAAAGAAACCAGTATATTTGAAGATGTACTATGAATGTACTACTGTTAAAGTATATATCCATATATATATATATATATATATATATAGATAGATAATTTTTATTAAAGAAATGTGCACAATCTAGTGCCCAGCCCACATGGGCTTATAAGACACTCAACAAACAGACAAGATGACAGCAGGTTACAAACTTCTTGAAATGTACAAAACTCAAATTGGATACAACTCTCTGTCGTCTGTCCCAGGCCTTACTGACAAAATGGCCACAAATGCAAAATTTTCACATAGGATCCAACTTAAAATATTTTCATCCGGTAGCCAAACAAATCTGCATTTATTTCTGTTTACACACTCAAATAAGACAAGTCTTAGATCAGAGTACATTGGGCAATAAAGAACAAAATGATATTCATCTTCCACCACATTAAGATCACAGAGTAAACAGACCCTCTCCTCTTCCGGAAGACCCTTGTACCTGCCCACTTCCACTGCCAGAGGGAGGCTACCAGTTCTAAACTGGGCACAAATAGACCTCTGTTTTCTTGACAACTTAAATTTTACGTAAGATTCAGTTTGAAATTTTTCCTTAAACTGTATGTAGTTTCTTAATTTAGGTTTTCTACAGATGTCCTGTCTCCATTGTTTTTTAAAGTTATTGAAAAGAGATTTTTATGAATATTTTAGATTATTATCACAGTTTATTCATGTAAATATAATTCAAGTTTGACATGAACAATAACTTACAATTTCTTTTGCCCAGGGATAACTCTCAGCGAGATCCCATAAAAAGATCTTTTGGTAAGCCTACCATCTGGCAGTTGGGTGAGGCGGCTCCGCATAAACGCAGCACCTCCACTCTCTGGCTTCATAAGACAAGGCTCCCAACCCATATCGCCCTCTACAGCTAATTTAGCAGTGAATTTATGAACACCTAGAAAACATGTAAGCGCTCTGTTCTGAAGAGCATTAATATGTTTTATTTCCTCAAAGCCCCATATAACAGGATAGAGCCAACCATAGAATGAAAAGCTTTGTAAACAGAAAACTCAGGTCCGGTAAGATCTTCATTTTACTCTGTATAGATCCCAGAGCTCTGCCAGCTGCTTCTTGGCAGATGTTTAGTCCCTTCAGTGAAGCACATGAACTCATTAAAAACCAATCCCAGGTATTTATAAGAACTTGCGTACGCTAAAGATGTCTGTTCATACATAAAATTAAACACACTTCTTTGGTCATATTTTTTTCTAAAGTGAATTATCTGTGTTTTTTCATTATTAAGAGATAGTCTCCATTTTTTTACACCATGCACTAAAATATTTAACATTTTTTGTAACTCCTTCAGTCTCTGCAAGCAAAACGACATCATCGGCGTATAACAAGATACTTCTAAATTTAAATCATCAATTCGATTTATACTAGTTTCCCTTTTAATTTCATCTATTAAGTCATTGATATACAGTGAAAATAATGTAGGTGATAAAACATCTCCCTTGCTTTACCCCAAAAGGAGTGGGAATCAGCCAGTCCTAAAGTCATTAACCTGTACACAAGCAACTGGGTTTTTATACAGAGATTTAATTGCTTTATAAAACCTACCAGAAATACCATAAGTTATTAGTTTATATTGCAGAAGGTCTCTGTTTACTCGGTCAAATGCCTTCTGAAAATCAATGAAACAGGCAAATGTATGTTTTCCTTCATCTAATCTGGCTCTTAGCACTGATGATAAAACATAAATATGATCTAAACAAGTCCTACCTTTCCTGAATCCATTTTGCTCATCTGCCATAATATTATGTGCTTTCTACATACTGGTTCAGCCTGTTATTGAGGATACTGGAATAAAGTTTATAAACAGTACTAATCAGGCTGATGCCTCTATAATTTAGAGGTTCTCTGGGGTCTACTTTAGGGGATTTTGGTATTGGTTTTATAATTGACTGATACCAATTCTGATGGGATAATGGAGTTTGAAAAACATGTTTGAAAAAGACACTGCAGAAAATGAATTAAAGCTGGAGCCTTCAGGGCTTCATTAGGAATCCCCTCAACACCCACAGCTTTGTTTGCTTTAGCTGCATTTATGACTTTCTCTGTACCCTCTAATGTAATGTCATAATCCAACTTATCATTTTGAATCAATGTAATATCTGATAGCTCTTTTTCTAATTTAACTTTCTTTTCAAACATTTGACTTAAAGCTTGCTCATCAAATAACAGATGTCGGTCACCTCCATAGAGGTACTGATAGTCATTTTCCCATTTTGATGAAATCGTATCTTTTTCAAAACATACATCTCCCCCATCTATGATTATCTCCATTGGAATTAATTTTATCTTTCTGAGGTCCTAATCTATTAATTTCTTTCCAAACAGCTTAGATTTACCTGCAAATGATCTAAATTGAGGGACTGTCCTCTTCTAAATTTTTGTTTGAAAAACCGTAGCTTTGAATCAAATTTTTTTTGACATCTCTTATATTCATTTTTTAAGAAAATTCTTTCATTCAACTCTTTACATTTAAGGAAACTTTTTTAGCTAAATGTAATGCATTCCAGAGAGTTTGTAACTCTTTATTCCAGTAGGGTGTTTGATTTATTTTATAGTATGGCCTTGTCTTCCTTACTGTAAGTGAGCTACCCATTTCCTTATGAACAAAGTCACAGAAAGATGCATACATCTGGTCCATATCTAACTGATTTTGCACATTTTCTAAACATGTTTGATAACTCTGCAACGTCTTTTCAC
>JALJCO010007832.1:0-112972 GCA_023101725.1 Atherinomorus stipes
GGGTTAGCTTAGTTTGCATTTAGGTCTGAGTACGTTGTCAATCATTTGCCCCAATGCTCACGTTTGCCCATTTTTGTATTTTCCGGAAGTGATGACACGTGACTCAGCTAAGATGGTGATGGTGGGAACCGCCCCACAAGCTTCACTTTTAGCTTTTCAGGAAACAATGGGTGACGTGAGTGGAAGGTTCGTCCATCTACATCTATGTCTATGCATTTACTCCACAGGTAAACATAAACTGGACCAGTAACTTTTACATACACTCACCAGCCACTTCATTAGGTACACCTTGCTAGTACCAGGTTGGACCCCTTTTGCCTTCAGAACTGCCTTAATCGTTCGTGGCATAGATTCAACAAGGTACTGGAAACATTCCTCAGAGATTTTGCTCCATATTGACATGACAGCATCACGCAGTTGCTGCAGATTTGTCGGCTGCACATCCATGATGACAACCTCCCGTTCCACCACATCCCAAAGCTGCTATATTGGATTGAGATCTGGTGACTGTGGAGGCCATTTGAGTCCAATGAACTCATTGTCATGTTCAAAAAACCAGTCTGAGATGATTCACGCTTCATGACATGGCGCGTTATCCTGCTGGAAGTTGCCATCAGAGGATGCTACACTGTGGTCATAAAGGGATGGACATGGTCAGCAACAATACTCAGGTAGGCTGTGGTGGTTAAACCATGCCACGTTGGTACTAAGGGGCCCAAAAGTGTGCCAAGAAAATCTCTCCCCCACCATTACACCACCACCACCGACCTGAACCGTTGATACAAGGCAGGATGGATCCATGCTTTCATGTTGTTGACACTAAATTCTGAGCCTAACATCCGAATTTCGTAGCAGAAATCGAGACTCATCAGACGAGGCAACATTTGTCCATCTTCCATTGTCCAATGTTGGTGAGTCTGTGCAAATTGTAGCCTCAGTTTCCTGTTCTTAGCTGACAGGAGTGGCACCCGGTGTGGGCTTCTGCTGCTGTAGCCCATCTGTTTCCAGGTTGGATGTGTTGTGCATTCAGAGATGCTCTTCTCCATACTTTGGTTGTAACAAGGGGTTATTTGAATTACCGTTGCCTTACATCAGCTCGAACCAGTCTGGCCATTCTCCTCTGACCTCTGACAAACTTTGTCCATGGCAGGACAGGGTTGCTTATGCAGCGGTGTCCATGTATTAAGGCTGGGCAATATGGCCTAAAACCAATATGATGATATATTGAGCAGTTCACCTTGGTAATGATAAATGGTTAATAACTCATTACAGACTGGATGGGTTAGAGTCATACTGAGCCCTACTGTGTATTTAAATGCTACGTGTGTTGTATACATTTTTGTATTTTTTACCACCTCGATCAGTTGTTTATTAACACTATCCGTTCAACATCATATTTGCTGATATACGCTTCAAACTTCTCCACGTTAACCCTCTAGGCACCAGAGTTTATTTAGGAAAATATTCGGTTTGGACTTTAAAGGCCTCCTTCCACTGAAAACCCGTTTAACTTGCTCCTTCTGAAATACGGAGGGTTTCCCCTTGTTTACTTACACATGCTGACTTGCTAGCGTTGCGTTCCCCCCAGTCGGCTGTTCTTTCTCATCAGAGAAACAAAATGAAGAAAAGAGCGAATCGGGAACAGCCTCGCACTTCTACGTCACATTGCAAATAGCGTATCCCACGTGGGGTTTCTATCTGTCCATTGGAAGGCAGGTAACCCTCCACTACACACTAGAAGTAAAGACTGCACGACTGTACCTTCGGAGTTGAGAAGCTAATTAGCTAACTGTTTACTAGCATGGCGGAACAAACTTGTTTGTCGGCTCTATTTCCTGTCTGTAACAAAATAAGAGCGGAGGGCGGAGCTTCCTTCATACACTGATGGGAGCCAGCCAATCAGACGGAAATTCAGGAGAAGGACCCGGAAAAGCCTGCCGTTGGACCACAAGCCTCTCTTCTAGAATACAAATACAGCTGGATACAAAGCAACCAGAAGGTTTTTTTAAACAGAAACGATGCAGAATGCATTCAATAATAATGGAGAACACAGAAATATTAATGAAATGACCATGGAAGTACAACTTTAAGGTTTCAAAAACTTTAGGATGACCTAAAGTTTGTAATGGGACTACATTTACTCATGTAATTTGCATATTGTGACGTCACCAGGCAGCGGCCATCTTGGATTGCGTAACTTTCAGTAAAACTGATTTTGAACATATTTATACTCAGGAAAAAAAATTACACGGTCATTTCATGCTAAAAAAAAAAAAAGGAACATGAGTTTGGTTGGAGTAAATTTGCAAATCTAATTTGTATATCAGCAGGTAAAATCCAGTAAAACAGAATTCCGAACATATTTACACAGTAGATTTTTTTTTCCATTTCATTTAATTTTTTCACAGATTTTTTTTTCATCCTCTCATCCTATGAATAAATGAACAGAAATGTGATCATAGTATATTTGCTACTCTAATTTGTATATCAACAGTTAAATTCTATTTTTTATGGGGTTTTTTTTGTTTGTTTGTTTTTATTGATTTATAATTTGTCATAACCTGGCTGACCCTTCTCAACATGCTCATCATTATTTGCAAAGTGGAGGAAAGACAGGATGATCTCAAATAAGGATGCACGATATAATCGGCCCCCTATCGCCATCGGCCTATATTGGCCATAAAACTGGGTATCGGACATCGGCCACCCCACTGATATTTAACCTATCAGCCCGCTGTTTTTTAAGTCTAAAAAAAAACTCCAAAACTTCTTTTTTACAGACTTCAAACCTTTAAAGACTAGGGATGGGAGAAAATGTTGACACACTGAAATATCGCAATATTTTCATATGCTGATATCATATTGACATTTAAAAACACGGTATCAATCGATTTTAGTGACGAAATCTTGCAACATTTCATTGTTCTGTTACGAAATCTTGCAAGAATTCACAAAAATTTTGCGATATTTTCATATGCTATCATATTGACATGTAAAAACGCGGTATTGATCTATTTTACTGATGAAATTTTGCAATATTTAATCGTTCTGTTACAAAATTTTGCGAGCATTCGCAAAATATTGTGAGATTTTGCAACAAAATGATGAAATCTCTAGATTTTGCAAGTAAAATAGATTGATACTGCGTTTTTAAATCAATTTGATACTGGCATATGAAAATATCACAATATTTCAGTGTATTGATATTTCTCCCACCCCTATTTTTCAAAGTGTCAGGAATGGATATAAAAAACCTGCTATTTGCAATGACTGCTTATTATTTTCAGCTTTATTTCCAGTATCAATATCTGTTATCGGCCACATGAGTTTTAAAATATCGGCATATTGGATATCGGCCAAAATTCCAATATCGTGAATCCCTAATCTCAAATCTGTTTCTTGTCATTACTTTCTCAAAGCCAGGTGTGCTAATTGGCCAAAATGCTGCCCAGTCGTCCTAAATCTCACATTTTCAACAAGCCCCATGCACAAATGGAGTGAAATGAATGCTTTCATCTTAGGGATGGTGACATCATGAAATCTGCAGTTTGGCTGAAGCTGGTGTGCATATCTGTTAGTTTCTTTTGTGATGAGGTTCCAGAAATCCTCATCCAAAAACAGACAGGAAATCTCATGCACAAGCATCTGTGAGATCCTTGTCTCCGCAATATCCCACAGACTCATCAACGTCTTTGATCCATTTATAGAACACTTCCTCACCTCTCAAATATTCCCAGCCATCATCAATTAGGGCCCCATTTTGATTATCCCCTCTTCTGCCTACACTTCCCCTTCTTCCCTGATTTCTTCCACCACCGCGACAGAGAAAACTCTCACCATGATCAGTGTGCTTTGTGACAGTTTGTGCAGCGTGCGCTGAATCGTCAGAGTCCCTTGTCTCTGATGAGCAATCATCATCAGAGGGCTAATCGCCCCCTTCTAATCCTGATCGGCAAAGATCAGTGCATGCACCTTGTCCACACTGTGAAGGTCTCTGGGCATTTTGTTTTTTATTATAAAAGTCGCTATCTGTCTCTCACCCTTTCCAACACGCTCTTGCCTTTTCTCTCTCCTCTCCCGCTGTGGTCTGCTGTGCTGCGCTCTGCTGCTGCGCGTGCAGACAGCTGGTGTGGGGTTTCAAACCTTTCTTTCTCTGACACACTCACAAATGACGCCAGGAGTGAAGCTGTGAGTAGTGGCCATGTAGTAGAACCAACCCGTAACAGCACAAGGCTATAGATTTAAAGATAAGGGCTGTTTTATTCAGCAATGGCGCCTGTCGCAATAATACGACTCACACAATACTTCTTGGAGCCCTAGGGGAAGAAACTTCTCTTCGGCTGAGGGTTGAGAACAAGCCGCAAGCTGTCATCATGCACATCCGTGATGGGGATGGCCTCGAACACAAGAAGAAATTTTTTGCTTCTAGAGGTATAACAAGCTTTAGAGTTCGCAATAAGTTGATAAGCTAAACGTAATGTGCTCTAATCTGCTATTTTTTCTAAATATTTCCTTTTCTTCTGTTTTTTTTTTTTTTTTGGTATCTTATACCTCTTTCCCACTGCCAAAACACCCATTCAAACCCACGAACAACTGGCTTTTAGTGGCAGTGGGAAGGGCTGACCGACCCACATCGGCCCACGTCAAACAACTCGGTAAGCGACACAGTTCATCTCCGGTCGGCATGCAGTGGGAATACCAGACTCAGGTTGAGCTGTTAATTTACTGGATGATGTTGGGTGGTACGTGCCTACGTCATGACGTCACGTGTCTCATAACTTACAAAAACAACTCTGCCTCGGCCACAAATTCCCGTCGCCTGCGTTCCTCTGCACTTGAAAATCACCCGCTGATTTTCGTCCATTCTGAGAACGTACAAAAGTGCAACAAGAAAGCATATTGGCTACCGCCCCTGGGTCTGACTTGCTCTCCATTGTTTACTTTCCTGGTTTCTGTCACACGGATGACATCACCAACGCAAACCCAGCATGACGGCCTCACCAGACACGCAGTGGTGGGGAGGGACAGAGGCCCCAGCTTTCCAGTGGAGGATCAGACCTGGCTTTTTTTTTGCCAACCGGAAAGGAGCCAAATGCTGATTATAAGCGGGTCAACCAGTGTTTGAAAAACCCACGGGGACCAGCTAATTTCAGTGGAAAAGTGGCAGTTGCTGATAAGTTACTTCTTTTCAAGTTTATTTCAAGGCATCAACAAGGAATAATTGATAAATCGAAGAAGAGATTTGACACACTCGTGCTTAGAGTTGCACAGTACCAACGGTACCCACGGTACCAGATCATAACGGTTCCTACTATACTAGAATTTATACACGACAGTACTACCATGGATTACTACTACCCGGTCCAGTTTCGCTAGTGGCGTCCGCCTCTACTCTCCTCCCGGCTTCTCCCTGTCAACAAACCCACATGGCAGCTACTGCAACCTAACCAGGCAGCTGCTGAATGATTGGCCGTCTGCCGCTTACTGGTGACGTTCATGGATATGACAGGCTGTTTACGCGACGTTGGATCCGCCCGTCTGTAAGCTGATGGCTGTTTGTATGTTTCTACCGGCAAGAAGGAAGTCCATGAAGACAGCTCCGCTTCGATAAAAAAATTTCGGCGAAAAACAAAACAACAAGCAGTCTCGCTGTGCACACGCAGCACAAACACGAAGCACACACTCGGCATGGCAGAAGCACCAGGCCCGAACGGCGAGTCTGCCGCGGCGGGAGTGGCACCAGCGGCACCGCAAATCTTGCTCAAAAAACCAAACTCCAAAAGTCACATTTGGAACTATTTTGGCTTAAAACAAGGCACAGACGGTAAAGTAGTAGACGATCGCCGTCCACTGTGCAGGCGCTGCCACCAAGCTATAGGAGCTAAAGGAGGGAACACATCCAACCTCGTAAAACACCTGCAGTGTCGTCACCCAGACTTGTTTGTCGAATACCAGGTTAGTAGGCCCTGTTTATTTGCTCATTGGTTAATACTAATAGCCTATATAATATTATAATTACATAATATGCTCCGTGTACAGGCTGAGGAATGAAGAGTTAAAGGGTGTCAAAGTATAAGGCACCTAGAAAATGCATAAACATATTATTTCATTAGTTATCACAGGGAACCAGTTCCTGTTTATTGTATTTTGTCCTCTGTAGTTTACAGACCCTTTCCAAAAAATTATAATATATTAGAATAAACACCTTTTCCATGATATTCTAATTTTTTGGAAAGGGTCTGTATATAGAATTGAGCTACAGTTCAATGAAGTAGCCTTTGATATGCTTTTACACAAGTTCTATTCTACCTCAAAGAATACCTCAAAATTTGACTGGACATACAATCAGTGGATCTGTTTTTTGTTTAAGTATTTGATAAATGTTGTTCATAACCATATTTGTTTCAGTCTAATTCTTACTTCACCAGTGTTATGTTTATTATGCACCAAACAGCATTATAAGTAATTAATAAGTATGTATAACTTGTACAAACAAATTGCAGTTCATATAAAGAATGATAATCAAAGAAGGGTGCGGTATCTTGATACTACCCGGAACCGTGATACTTTGTCTGGTATAGTATTGTGGTTACTCATTTTGGTATTGTGACAACTCTACTCGTGCTCTTTAATTGGCCTTTTGCTGGTTGCCAATAGCTACAAATCTAACTTAAGCTTATACTTGGGATTGAAGGTTTTAATGCAACCCCCTCCCCACCCCCACCCAAAATATCCACATTTACTTTCTATCACCTGTCTTAAGCCAAAAGATCTCCTCTCCTGTTCGCACCCTACAGCGACAGATGAGGAAGTCATTTGCATTGTCTGCTTGGCGAGTGCTCCCGGCGTGGTCTGAGGGGTAAAGCTAACACTCCATGTTCTGGGGATGAGGGGAGGGGGAGGACACATGGGGATAGACCTGTCTGAGAGGATACTGCCATTGAGTTGTAAATGAGCTTGTAATTAGCTCTTACACATTTGCCTGGAGAGAATCAATGTGTGTGTGAGTGCGTGCATTTGTGTGTGTACGTGTCATTCTGTGTTTTTTAACCCCTTTTCCTTAGAATAGGGGTTTATGGTGATAAGCAGATAATACTAATTACTTCTCCTCCCAATTGCTTGTTAATTGTGCTTGGTGTGGATTTATACAGCATGGTAATACCCCCATTCCACAAACACACACACACACGCACACAGATGCATCCCCCCTGCGTTGCCTGTTGGCAAAATCAACAGGTCTTTTTTTTTTAATCAGGACATTCCTGTTTAAGCCACTGATTAAATATGCCAAGAGGGGTTCCACCATACGTAGAGTCTCACCAGCAAGGACAGTAGCGTGTGCATGTGTGTATTGGGTGAGTTGTAGTAAGTCATTTCTGACCATATTAACATATGCAACATATGCCCCACTTTTTTCTTCATTACAGATTTAATGAACAGCAACAAATAATCTGTGGAGTAACAAGCTGTGTCCTAAAGCCAAAAGACAACCGTCTTTGTAGATATAATCACACTGTAGCCCACCTGGTTGTTTGATCCCATGTACATAAAACCTTCTATGTTTGCCAATTCAGTAAATCTACTTTATTTCTACTATTTCAAAATATTTCACACACACACACAAAAAAATTTTATTTTACGTGTTTGTCAGTGTTTGAATGCAGACTGTTCGTCTCCAGAAACCAGTTTAGCTTTTTAAACAGCTTTTTGAAAGAGAGCAACTTATTTTATCATTAAAAGCAAACTGCAAATAAATCCATCTATTTTGTTTAGATTTTTTTCACAAAAGTACAACAGTTCATGTGTGTTTGTACTTGAGTCAGTGTGTGTGCATCATTTTAATTTTTCTGTATTATAAGTCCCATTTGCATATAAATATTCTCAATAGCGATTTTAACATACTGCTAGCATCTCTAGCACCTCTTGGGCCAGTGCCTGGAAGGTTTTCACTATGTTCTTGTGCCAACAAACCTGACTCAAATTAATGAGTTTTTGTGCAGAACAGGGATGGGCAATATATTATTGTGTGTGTTACAGTTCTTTAGTTGTCCTCAAAATTATTCATATCGTCAAATTAAAGAAGGAGGAAAAAGACATATGTCAGTGAAATAAGATGAAATTGACAATAGTAAGAATAAATAAAAATTCTATGAATATCATGACATTGATTTTGAATTTTGGTTTGAAATAAAAATTAAAAAAACAAACACAAAAAATAAAGTAAACGAGCATAATGGGGCTCTGAAGCTAAAATTTTGTTGCAACTCTTTGAGCCAATCACTGCAATCATTTGTCTTCTCTAATATTCAAAAAGATTTCTACACCTGTTGACAGGTACTTTGGTCCACTGTACATGGGAAAGGTGCTCTAATGTGTCTGGGACAGTTTTGTTTGGGTTTTTTTAATGATTATTTTCAACCACAATTCAAAAGCAACATTTTATTTCACAAATGATAATTTCATGAATTCTTATTTATTAATAGTTTAATTTATTTCTTGTTATTTGAATCACTATTGTGAATTTAGCTTTTTTTTAATTTGAAGGGTATGAATAATTTTGAGATCGGCTGTAGTCATTTTTGCTGTTTGCACCATTTGTTTGATTGTTTACTGTCACAACAGTTTTGCAATACAGGTGTACTACTTGAACTTAATTGATGTAGCTTTGTGGCTTCTAGTATTATTTCAGGGCTTTAAAGAGAGAATGTAGCGTTAGATTTATAATACAAATTATTAGATTGATATTTTTCATCATCACCTATCATTACCATGATAAACATCATAAATTATTGTGGTACATTTTTTAGTCCATATCGCCCATCCCTTGTCCAGAAGTCCAGGCTGTTGGATCCATTCAATTTGAGTCAGGTGTGCTGGAGTAGGGAAATGTTGCAAAAACCTTCCAGAAAACTGTCCCAAGAGGTCTGGCTATGGTGATTCCTGCTATAGACTAATCCGGGCCAACTCCAGAAGTAGACCTGCCACCACTGTTGAGGTGGCATTTCTGTGCATGTATGAGTAGAACAGATGACAATCTATTTCTTAAAGAACCACAATGTAACTTTTAGCAGTTTTCTCATTGACGCGCCCCCTATTGACAGCTAAACTGGCATCCATCTTGCATCCAACCTGTACTGTGAGCTCATTCAACCCAGAAAAAAACAGTTTTGTCTTCTCTCTTGTTCTGTCCCCTCCTCTCTTTCTTATCCTCTCTTCCTACGGTAATGTTTCCTTGCGTTTCTTTGCCCATTTCCCCATGATACGCCTTTAAAACACCTGCTGTGTTCATATCTGGTTCACATCCGTTTGCTAGCACCTGAATTGGTGCGAAACCAATAGTTGGCTGCAATGTCACGGCCGCGCCCCGAATTGTAAAAGTTGCATAGTGCAGATTCTCAGCCTTAGGACGCCGCTGGGCAGTGACAGCTCAAGAAATGCACATGTTGGTGTGCCATCAAAACGAGTCAGAAACGCACATTTTTTAAGGTGCCATAACATCAAATTTAACTTTTCTGGGGTTTGGGGGGTACAATATGATCTGTTGTGCACTGATGAGGCCATGTGAATGTCCAGAGTGAGTATCAAAGTCCCTGTTTATGGTCTGTCACCTTTGTTTCTTTGTTCAAAAACGGTTGAATCAGACAGCAGCTTATCATTCTACGTAATTCATTTGCTCCAATTAGAGCACACTATCAAGCAAACAGCTTCCCTCCCCCCTCCCTGTCTGATTCAACTGCATGAGTGGAGCTGAGTAACTGCTGAGCAGTCAGGTCGGTTTTTCAAACAAATGGATTTAAAATAAAACTTCTGCAGCAACACTGAGGGAGGCGACTACAACCTTGTCATTACCTGTAAGTTTAATTATTTTCTAAATGCTGTCTTGCCTGATAAACACAGCTCACTATCTGAAATGCCCATGTTGCGAACAGATAGCCTTTAAGCCCAGGTCATTTTGGCCCGACGGAGAAGTCGCAGAGAGTTGCTCACTGTCGTGCCCGATTCTGCGTTGTCGGATCACAGGACGTCACGTCTTTGCTCCGTGTAATATGACATAATCAGCAATTGGCATCAGACACTGCGCTCAATGAGATGAACAAATATGACACACTCATGCGCATACTCGTGCACTCAGCCATAACTATAAGCATGATCATCAAAGCTAATTAACCATCTGAACACACCTATTGGGCCCAGAATATAGACACAGAGATGTTGCTGTGCACTGCGCAGCTCTCAGTTCATCATGTCTGTGTGATTTCATGTGGTTGCCGTGTTTTTCAACATGCGCTCTGCCAGCACTGATGGAGCGCACACTAGGGCTGGGTCATATATCGTTCACTGTAATATCAGTGTAACGTTAGGGAATGATAAGAAAATGAAATATCATGATATAATGTGGGTGAAACACGCATGTGCACTGCCGTTGTTTTGGTACTGTCAAATGCACGCAGTGAGTCTGACCGAGGAGGAAGAAAGTCAAAGTAGCGCATTGACTTTAAGCTTGTTCTATCCGCCATGAGAAGAGAGAACTTCCCTCTTGTTCTCAAGGTCGCTAGGCTAAGTAAAAGGTTCGTTTTGGTCATTTCATCCTCCACGTGAAGCTTCTTCTGCAGTGGGGTGGTTAATGTGGGGGTATGACTGTGAAAAACTTTGTTCGTTGCAGGCGGGTGGGGTTTCGCACGCGGCGGTATCTGTATATCTAAATGTCACATGCTGTATATATTTTGCACTTATGCTGCCTTCATGTGGTTTCGTATTTATGGTAAATACCAAAGTCCGACATCAATTTTGCACTTGAACACCCACTCATGTCGTAGTTTCCACTGGGAAACTGGAAAAATTTTATGATGCCCGAGTTGCCGAGATGAACTAAACTTTGACATTTCAACATGGCGGAGAGCAATGAAAATATCGTGAATGGGAAGCATTACATTCTGTTTAAAGTTTTCTGCTGCTGTTATGTGGTTATTTTGTAGTTGGGATAATTCTGTGACGTACAGAACTTTAATAACGTCACCATTTAAACTTAGTTTTGTTTGTAAAAATATGGTTATTGTTTGGTTTACTTCCCTCAGAGCAGATTCTAGCTAGCAGCTAGCTAGCTAGTCAGTTGAAGATAGCCTCCATTGTTAAACTTCATTTCGACAACAAATCACTTGAACACAACGCACTGGTAATTTGCATTTAACAAGTAGAAAGGATCATCTTTCCCATACCACATGAAGGCAGCATTACTCACCCCTTCGATCAGTTGTTTATTAAAGCAACCCATTTAACTTCGCATCAGTGGAAATGTGGAAATGACAGTTTTCCACATCCAGCTTGTCTGAGTTAACCCTGCCCACCTCGAATGTCAGAGTGATAACTTAATACCACTCATAGCCGCGTGTGATGAACGCTCTGCTCATAAATATGATCACGTTCTGCTCAGGGACTCATTATTTTGAATAAGGTGTGCTAGAACAAGGAAACATTGAATAAATGCAGGACTAGGGTTAATGTTCTCCAGCTCTGCTATACATGGTTCTGCTCAAGATATGCAGCCCATTTCCATTGGAAACGCTTTTTGCTTAAACTAACTGACAGTAAGGGATTTGCAACATCTGCACAGCTGATTTCATAAAAAGTTTTAACTTTAATGCACATCAGAACAAACTGCTTGTTAAACTGAAAAGAAATTGTAAATTTTCATTTGCACAAATAAAGTTGTGCAATTTTCACGTATTTTGCCTTGTGTCAATCATATCACCAGTTATATCGTTATCGCAAATTTTATAGTTTATATTGTGATAAATATTTTGGGCCATAATGCTCTGCCCTACCGCACACCTATGAGAACGCACGTGTGTATGTTTGTATAGAACAACACACTTTATTTCACTTTATGGCAGTTTTTTTTAAATAGTGTCATTGGGTCGGCTGGACTTTGCTCTCGTGGCCAGCGGACTGTGGTCAGCCTGATGGTTTTGGCCCCGCTTGGCACTGGGTGCCCTGCACACAGTGCATGATACACCTGGTGGAAGCAACGGCGCTGATCAGAGTCCAGTTTCTCCGCGAGCTCTTTTTCAATGATGAGCAGCAAGACGCTTTTCAGCCTCTCTGTGCGCATCGTGGATTTAATCCTGTTTAGTTGCAACTGAAAACAGGCTCCACAGAGCAACTGGAACAGGCAGTGTTACCAGAATACCAGTAAACAGTTCATGTTGGGAAAAACATCTTTGTCACGAGTCCAAAACTTCAAAAATGGACGGGAACTGATGTCCCCCGTCCACTTTCCATTGCATGAGTGACCCAAACAGTCAATTCAGAGGCCTCCAAACCAAGTGACTGATTGACAGCTGCTTGTCCCGCCTCCCCGTCTCGTGTTGTCTTTTGCGACACCACGCGATGATCAGACGGTTGTCTGTCTGGTGTCATTCTTGTGGTGTGACCACTCACAAGTAACAAGACACCGTCCGATTTTATGGCACAATGTCCGTCAATCTGACATAGTGACCATTGTGAACGATGAAAAAAGTCGTGTAGTCTGATCCTGGCTTTAGCAAACTCTGACCGCTAAGGCAGCTTGACTTAGTTTCTCTAAATAAGGTTATAGCCAAATAAGTTGTTGCCAATCAAAATTAAGACAACTTGGTTTCCGGGTAAAGCTGCATATCATAACCGCACCCAACTCTTTTACTGAGGAAAGGAGGTCTAGCGTGCCAAAACAATCCCTCTCTGTAAAAAATGCTGTTTTTTTCTTTGGAGAACTAACATATGCAGCAATGTCAACTACATGAACTAGTTCTTACTGTTATGTCATTACTCCTTTAAGATTGAAAAGTTACGTTGTGGGTCTTTAACATTGTCAAGAAAATTTGGAAGGACTTGCACATTTCTTGGCTGTTAGAACAGCAGCAGAAAACTAGATGTGGTAAAAAAGTGAATGAGAAGGAGGATTTTTGTGGTCTGTCTGTTCATGTGACACTGAAGACAACAGTGGTTGATGCTGTCTGTCTGACATCAGTGTTGGAATACCAGTCAGCAGAGGAGAAATGACATGCTGTCATGGCAAAGGAAACACTGGATTTTACTTTCAACAAAAAAAAGGTAAATTTTGGTGAACACTGATCAATCTGACTCTATATTATATGTATCCGTGTTGCCGTCCACTTTTTGCATTTGTTATGCTGGTTATTGCTCATGGATAAAGAGACAAGGGGCTGTGGTGTTGCTGAGTTATTGACTAATCCGGGAGACATCGTGAAATGTAATGTCATTTGCTCTGATCAGGGCAACGTTGTGACCAGAAAATAAACATTGCTCAGTCAGAAACTAACAATCAGAAACTGGCTCACGTGCACGGTGTCTTGCAGCTGAAACTAGTTATAGCTAAATTATTCCAAATATCTGGCTAAAAATGACCCAAAATAAAAACAGCCTTTGCAAAAGTTTTAAATCGTTTCTTTATCAACTTTTGAATAGTTATTGTAAACAGATTTGTGTGGATCGTCTGCTATTAAAAGCAGTTTCTGTCAGATGAATGACAGTTTACATTAATGCACTGTCTGACTAATATGAAAAACAGAGTAACTTTGAAATGTCCAGATAATATACCCATATTTATAACCACTGTCTAATGTTGTCAGTCTGGGTATTCATGCTACTGATGCGAGGTAATGAAGACTTGTCACCTTAGTAATGTGGGTCCTGCAAGATGGTGCAACACAAAAAATGGCTGCCATATAAGTCTATAGGCACTTCCATGTCATGCCCAAGAAAGACGCATAGCTGTCTTTGAGTGTTCGCACAGATATCCCAGCTTTAAACCAGTATGGTCAGGAGAAGGCCTGTTAAAAGGAAACTCCCTGGACCAACAGGACAGATCCAGAGGATTGTGGTTTGCTTATTCTCTGCAGAAATGAACATCAAACATGAGCAGGATTCACGTTCAGAATCAGAAAGTGCTTCAGGGGAAGATTGTGCATCATCATGAGAACGCAGGCAGAACTGTCTGAGACCACATCTTAATGTTGTGCAGATGATCAGCTGTGAATATAGATAGTTCATACCTGCATTTAGCACTGTCAACTGAAGAGCACATCACCCGGGAGAGATGCTAGCACCAGTAACGAATTTGATCTGAATGCAATCCATCCAGGGGACATCTTCTGAGACCACCTGGTGACCTGAAGTGATGGACCACGAAGCTGAGCTACCACCAGCGTGTTCTTGTTTGCTGCATTTCTGGTAGAAAACAAAACAAAGAAAAGAAAAAACTTTTGCTTTAAAAGAGGCCAACTGAGCTGATTCAGGGATCTGATTATGATATCTCTTGGGTACCCTCCTTTTGATGGTTTTACAAGTTTATCATCTGGAAGGAGGCGTTGATCATCATGGTAGATGGTTTTTATATCTGTTCTGATCAAGGACTGCTTCATGGAGAATGTAAAATATCCCAAATGACACTGTGCTGATGATAGCATGAAGATGTATGTATGTATGGATGGATGGATGGATGGATGGAAGGATGAGGCCTCCACCAATTCTACCACAACAACCATGGAATAAACAAATATTGCAAAACAAACAAACATGTACATTTTCTATGCAAGATAGATAAAATCCCCTATTATCCAAGTTTACTGACAACAGTTCTGACAAAGACTCCCAAGTCTGTAAAAAGGATGACATGAATACTTTTTACCTTTAGACTATTTATAGATGAAGTATTCCTTTTAAATCAACTTTTTAACTCCTTATAACCACTGGAACTGTGCGTTTTTGCAAACAGATATAGATCATAGATTGAAAACTAAAAAAAAATCCCTGATTGTCTATATATGAAAAAAGAAAAGAAAATGGCCAGTGTGACACACATGTAAAACTTTCAATTCAAACTGCCTGAATTTTGAATATTTAATCACTGAAGCTATGGGTTAGATCATTAATAAAAGAGCAGTAATATCTAGCAAACTTGTAATATCACATTGTATAAATATCAACAGTTTTTATTTTGCAAAAATATATAATTGCACCCCCAGCCTTTCATTTAGCCCTCTTCACCCTTTTACAAACACATACATTATCTGTTCATCCCATCAGTATCTTATTATTCATCCTATTCCAACAGCTTGGCTGTACTTAAGCAGATTTTGGTTCAGTCTGCTCTCAAAAGTGTTAAACAGATTGGGAAGGGGGATTTCTTAAAATAAAGGTAAGTGTTTGTGTGTATGTGCGCACGGAGTGCATGTATGTGTGTGTATGTGTGTGCATGAGATCACGTGGTGGTGCAAAGAGCGTAAAACTTGGTGGGGCTAGATTAACTTTGTGCATGATCTTCATTGAGCTCATTTCTCCCCTTCTGTGCCAAAGAGTTTGATTGACACATAACACAAAATACAGCCCCCCCCCCCCCTCATCAGCCCACCAGCCCCACCGTGTATTTTAATCTAGATTTAGGATCTGACGAGTATCAAATAATTACCTGCTGCTTACAAAGCAAGTCTATGTTTTCTATAACCTAAACTCAAGCCCTGCAGGGACATCATGACCGGTCCTGAAAGGACAAAAAAAATAACTTTTGAATCTTGACTTATTTTTCTCCCGTAAATCTAAGAATAGACTGCGTTTCTCTGCTTTATATGGATGATATTATGTTTCTTTTTTTAGACTGTTTCCCCAGTTTATGAGAAGAAAACTGCACACAAGTCACAATTGTACTTCACGGGTTTTTCAAAAAGCTTACTGTACAGCTAAAGTGAAGTTGCCCACAGTGATTTTGGTAAAAAAAAAAAAAAAAAAAAAAAAAAGGTTCTTGGCACTGTGATGGACTGGCAGTCCATCCAGGATACCTGTTCCTCTCCCAGTGACAACTGGGATAGGCTGTAGCCCTTCCACAACTCTGAAAAGGATTAAGTGGGTGTGGAAAATGGATGGATGGATTTAAAAAAAAAAAAAAGCCTGTGTATCCTAAAAGGGAAACAGCTCTGTGGGTAAATGTCTGATGGATGACAGAATATATTTCACATTAAATGCAATTTTTCCAAATAATGGGACAAAAATGTTGAAATTGATACGGGCCAAACAGTAGCCATGTGTACATAAAAAAAATCCCTCAGATTAACAGCCTGATCGGAATAAAAATGCTTCATGTACACAAACTGATCATATTTACTCAGATCAAAATGTCATACTGATCCAGACAGGTGGGTTATGCTGGTAGCTGCTCCAATGGGAACGCATGAAAACAAGTGTTTGAAAGTTTGGGTAGGAATATATCCTCACTGATACCTGTTTTTTTACTCTCTTTTTTTTTACCATTTGCACTGTAGCTACAGAGGTCGGGCTGTTTCACTCAATGCACTATAATAAATGTTTAAGTGGTGATGTCTTGGTTGTCAAGTAGGATTTAATGGCTGTGCATTTCACTATTTATAGTGTTTTAAATGTTTTTTTGCTACTGGAAGAAGCATATCAAATTTTGTTGTGTTTAATTGTGCAATGCTAATAAATGTTTCTGATTTTGATACGTCAGCTGTATGCCAATGTAACAAAAGCCCACACACTGTATAATGAGCTGCAATGTTCTGTTCATCTTACTCAAAGTTTTTTTTTTCTTTTTAATAAACAAAACAAACATCAATATTACAGCAAAACAGATCTGGTCGATATATGTTACAAATATATTGCTTTAGATTTTAAAATAAGTTAAAATTATTAAACGGTGAGACACTGAAAGACGGCAGTAAATATGTGCATACAGTGGTAATTATAATTTCTTCCTCCACTGCTTTTTCCAGAAAGTCAGACAATTTTGGACTTGTAAAACTATTAATTTTGTTCAAATGTGATATGTGTATGTGGAGGAATATTAGACACACTGAAGGGAAAAAATGGGATTCTGAGAGAAAAGTCAGAATTCTGACTTTTTTCCCTCAGAATTACTCATTAATTATTCATTTTTAGTGATTTTTTTTTTTTACCCCATTTCTGAAAAAAAGACAGAATTCTGACTTTTTAATACAAAACAAAACTAAAAAAAAAAAAAAATGGGGTTGGATTTTTTTTCTTAATTTCTGAAAAGTCAAAAGTCTGACTTTTACTTCAGAATTTTTTTGTTCTTCAGTGGCTCTAATACTCTAATACTTGTCAGTACATGTCATAAGCAGAAATACTTTATTAAAGTCCATGTAAACAGAAAATCTGGTCTGAATTTTACCCTGAACATGGGAAGTTAGTTTATAATCTGATGCTGTAGCTATTTATCATATTAAACAGGAATATACATAATCACTTATTTTGCTTATAGTTTAAGATACTACATATAACTTAGGTATTTGCAAACAATCTCCACAAATAAACTATCTAGAAACTCAGAGTAGTCATACTACATATCAAAATAAGTTGGTGCTCCAGATGTAAAATGATCATCCCTTGTTTGGCAGGCTCATATCTTCATTCTAGACAGATTTGTAGACGGGATTTTAAGCCTCTTCACCTCATCACAAATCAGATGAACCTTCACCTGACTGCAACCTTCACACAAAGTGATATTCACCCCACAGAAAACTCTTTGCTAGTCTAAGGACAGCCTATTTAGTAAATTTAACATCTTAATTTGGACTGTTTCACACTTTTTTTTTCCCGATGTTATTTAGATAAATTAAGTTTTGGCAGAAACTGACAGATGCTTAGAGGATCCTTAGAGTGATTAATAAGAAAAACTGTCCTTAGACTGATTAATGAGCTATTGAGATCAGAAGGATTGAACCGGGTTGCGGATCATTAATTCCATGTCCTGACTTGCTCTGCTGTGTGCATCGATGTCCAGGGGCGTTTTCATTATGCCTTTGCCTGATAAGAGGTCGAAGGGAATAGCCAATGTGCAACCAATGTCTGTTTTAATTACAAGGGTATTAGCTGGTGGGGGATCGCTGCAGCTTTGTGTCCCGACATGTACCCCAGGCCAAATGTCTACACCCATGTGAGAGCAATTTTCATAACTACTGAAAAAAACATTTACATTAGCCATGTTAGTTATGGCTTTGCTGTCAAGAAGCCAAAAGAGCAATGCTAGAAGTTTATTTTCTGGTCCACCTGGCTGCTTCTGCATCACACAACTTGTCTGCGCACCATTGCTCCTGCAGATCATCTGCTAAAGCATGGCTTCATCTCCTCAAGATCCGAGCTTTTAAATAACCTATCCTCACTTGTTTGCTCACTGCAGTCATCCTGGCAGTCAGTGTATCCTCAGGCTAAGCCAAACAAGCTGATCAGCCAGGCACCTCTGTACACACTACCCCCCACTAAGAGGCTAATGGCCAGGACTTATAATCCTTCTCAAAACAACCACGGAGATGCTAATTGTATCCAACTATAAATACTGGCTACTCCTTGTCCTCTTTCTTCATTTGTCTCCGCTCTTCCAAACGAAGAGCCGCCGGCTGCTCTCCTGGAGCATTTGCCCAAATACCAGGAAAAAGCTTAGTTACATAAGAGAGGCGGCAGATAGACTGTGTCAATATACCTGCAACATCTCCAAAAAGGTGACGAACGCACGGAGCTTTACGCGCGGATACACCGTTTTATGCGTCTTTCCAAACTGTCTAAATTAAGACACTGAGAAGCGACCAGACGAGATGTTCCCGTTGCCGATGTTCACACCGGACCAGGTCGCTCGGGTGTGCGAAAACTTGGAGGAAACCGGCGACATCGAGCGCCTCGGCCGGTTTCTCTGGTCCCTGCCAGCGGCTGTCCCTGGCTCCGCCGGGGAGGCGCTCAACCGACACGAGTCTGTCATGCGAGCGAGAGCGCTCGTCGCTTTCCACGCGGGGAATTTTGAGGCTCTCTATCAGATCCTCCAGAGTCACAGATTCACGCGCGAGTCGCATGCCAAGCTCCAAGACCTGTGGCTGGACGCGCATTACAGGGAGGCGGAGAGGCTCCGGGGGCGGCCGCTGGGGCCCGTGGAGAAGTACAGGATCCGCAAGAAGTTCCCACTGCCCCGCACCATCTGGGATGGCGAGCAGAAAACGCACTGCTTCAAGGTAAAGAGACAGCTAATGGACTTACAGGTGGCCCATATGGCTTCAGATGGCAGGCGGATAAAATGTGGTACTCAACCCACGTGTTCTGTTTCGGACAGGAATAAAATGCGCATCACACCTAAATTTCTGATGACATTAACTTTTACTGAAAGATCATCAAAACATTCAAGAGAAATTGGTAATTATTGCTCTCGCTTGGAGGTGATTTTTAACCTAAGTGCTGCGTCAGGCAGTCTGGTCTTTGAGCTCTTAAGATGATAATGATGAGAGCCACGGTTATCCTCTACCTTCTGCCATCAAGTCTAAACTACTTTAGGGATATAAGGACAACATTTTCTGATGAAGATGCTGCTGTACCACAGCTTTTTTCCTGTTTGATGCTGAAACTGGAGGAAACTATTATTACCACTAATGCAGACGTTTCCAACATGCAACTTCAGGATGATTTGTCTGCTAATGATGTCATTTATAACATGTAACTTGCATACTACAGTGAAAAAAGTTAAACTAAGTGACAAAACTGACCTACTGAGCTTCAAACTGATGAGATGATCTGATGTACAAAGCTTGTTCGCCCGTTTTGTTTGAAAAAAATCCACAAAAGTTTAATCTTTTATTGCAGGAAGTTATTAAACAACTAGATTATGTGCTAAAAATGACAAATTCTTTTTTCTTAAATATCATTAAAGGACAAAAAAGAACTGTCACCATGCGAGACAAAAACAGATGCTTGGATTTTTCAAAGTCTTTATATCAAAAGGGCAAAAAAGCATTAACTTTGTCTATCCAGTGAGTGTTTAGGCATGTGATCGCCCTCTTATGGCGGGCAGGAGTATTGTTCATAATCATATAATCTTTCATCACTAACCTTCAGGGGGGTGGCCTGTCCAGCAACCTATTAAGCCCCTTAACATGATCCAATTTAGAGGATACAAACTCTTATGAGCATTTCTAATGTAGCAAGCGCTTATCTGTTTATAAATCCAGTGTAATATGATTATACAAATCATGAGATTATTGTGGTTTAAAACAGTTATGAACTTGGTTTTTTGATCATGTGATGCGAGATAGTCAAACTAAAAGCTGAAATCTAAATATTTCATGAATTTTGTCTCCAGGAAAGAACTCGCAGCTTGTTAAGGGAGTGGTATCTCCAAGATCCCTACCCCAACCCATCCAGGAAACGCCACTTAGCCCAGGCCACAGGACTTACACCTACACAAGTCGGTAACTGGTTCAAGAACCGCCGCCAAAGAGACCGCGCCGCATCAGCAAAGAACAGGTATGTAAGGAGCATTTTCATTCATTCATTTATTACGACTGAGAAGGAGAGCTGAATTTTAGGCTTTAGAAGATTCATAGTTTCCCGTTTAGTCAACTTCATCCAAATCTGTGCTTTAAAAACATTTTCTTAGAGCCTCCAACGCTCAGACTGACATGAAGATTAAACTGTTCTGCAGCAAAACAAGCAAAAAACTGATCAAATACAACAAAGTCATGGGGGGGGGGAGATTTTATATGGTGTGAAAAGACTCCAGTCCCAAGTCTAATCTCTCACATGTCCCTCCATCCAGGCTGCAGCAGGATCCTAACCTCCTCCCCTCTGAGGGCTCACCTGACGGCTCCCTTCAGGAGCGCCATCATCACCCCCACCTTCTGCCTAACTCCCCTCGCCACATTGGCAGCCCGGAAGCCAGCGACTGCAGCACAGAGAATGAGCGCAGAGGAACGGGAGCGTCCACCCCAGAGATCTCCGTCAGCAGTGACAGCGAGTTTGAGTCTTGAGATGATGGATTTTTTTTTTTTTTTTTTTTCCATGAGCAGACTCTCAGTCCCTCAGACAGAGACATCGATTAAGGATATTTGAACTTCGAGCGTGGCTGTGGCCACATTAGAGCTGTCTACACAGGGACGAAGGCAAGACTGAGGCCACTTGTGGCTCTGAGAGGACACTAAAGAAAAGATATGCACTTCTAAAAGCTGCAAGGTACAGCTTGACTGTTATGAAGTAGTTTCATTGCTGACAAAGACTCAGCACTTTAGAAAGATAAACATCCACAGGGACAAAAACAGTGTTTGCAAATCTCAGGCAAAGCATTTATAGGAATAATGCCAATGGACTTTAGTTAATTCCAGTATTAATATTTTAAGGTTTTATACTGGTTTCAGTGAATACTTTGATGTAGATCATTTTGTAATAGTTTTTATGGAAGCTACATATAATTGTCTGGAAACTGAGAGAGCACAATAGAAAATGCCTTGAGTAGGCTATTATTGCAAGTGAGTATGTAAACATGCACATTTTTATTCTCAGGTTTGTTGATAATCACCCATATAAGGTCACAGATAAAAAGTCTTGACTAGAAACTGTTGATCTAAAACATGTTCTTCAGTGTAACCAGGTTATAATGTGCATGTAAACATAGTCAAAAACTAACTGAACTCATCTCACTGCCTTAAATATAACTAAGGGCATCACTACAATGCAACGAGTCAGAATTCAAAACAGACTTAACTGTATGCGATTAACAATGCAAACATGCTGCTTACAATACAAACCATTATGTTCAGAGCTGTTTCACCGTTTCACTTCTCTTGTAAGTGACTGAAATATGTTGGACTGTTGGGGATGCTCCTGAGCTGCTGTGATTCCTGCAGGGGCTGACACAGAAAAGATGGATCAGAAAGAATGTAAAGCACTCATCAGTTCTTAACTCCATGTGCCTATTGAATTTGTGAACAGTGAGATCAAGACGGACATGATGTATCCTCGTGTCGACAACGCTCAAAGGCCTGCTGTCTGATGTCTTTCTTACAACTATCATTTCTCACAACCTATTTCTGCATTTCAGTGACAATCTGTATTTTGTAAATGTTTTATGTAAATAAATGAACCTATTTTTATCCTAAATTACCACGACTCCTTGTTTTTATATGTATATATATAAAGGATACAAACTGAACTAAAGCAGTCTAGTGTAAAATGATGGCCCCACCACCACTTCTTTTTTGAGTTGTGTTAAGCTGGGGACTACACAATTATTTGCCCAATTTTCCCCACGATTGTCAGCCGGGTGTAGTCTGCGCCAGTTGGGTTCAGTCGGCGGAAAAATCTGTTAGTATGTCTGGGGAAGTGACTCAGATCTCCAAGTGTGTTACAGAAACCGACCCGACGCAACCTCAGTCGCCGTCAATAAAACATGTTTGAAGACTAGAGCAAACTGTGCCCGACAGGGAGCCGTGCAGCAGAACTGCAGGGGTCGCATGTGCAAAGAACTGTGTGGATTTCCTTCTGAAATCCAGCGTACGATCAAATCCTGATAATGTCATATGTACAATGATTTTCAGATGCAATCTTACATATGCATGGATCCAAGTAGGTAAATTCCCTTATCTGTACATCCCAATAAACGTGAAATAAAGTGCACATGTTGGAGTACTACCTGCACCGGGGATTCTCCTCTTTGCACAATCAGAAAGTCAAAATATGACTATGGAAGTGAAGAAAAATAAAGAATTTAACAAAAACGAACTTGAAACTGTTTTTGGGCAAAAATGTGTTCTATGGCAGCTGTCCTCCGGCATTACACGCAAACAGAAGAGAGGTGGTGAGGAGAGTGTGTGACGTGCTGCTGTGGAGCCAGTTATGCACACAATTGGAAATAAGAAGCGGTCTGACTTGAAGTTGGATGTGAGGCCAAAAAAAGGGGAAAATGGCTGCTCACTGTCAGTGTGACCGAAATAGGCGGAGGGACGGAGGAAAAAGGACCCACATCCCTCCGTTTTAGCTAGTAGCTAATGTCAACACATTAGAATGACGGCGGTTGCATCCATATGACAACAAACCACGGCAACACGTATACATGAGGTTTTATTTATGGTTAAAACTACGCTAACTATGTACGGATGGATGTAGGTGTGGGTTGATGAAGTGTACGCTGCTAGAACGTGTGGGTTTCAGGCTGGCGGAGGAGCTGCATGTTTTATTGTACCCCGATCGAGGTGCGTTCGGTGGAACTAATCGACAGATTTCTCCTCTCAGGGTGTCTTTATAGGACAGACTGCGGTAAAAAACAGGTAAAAACACAACCCCAGCTTTTTCCCACGGCGGTTTGTGCACCTGATCGTAAAACAGCTGTCTGGTATTTTCCAGCAGTGTAACTGTGTGTTTCTCAGGCTTGTTCTCAGCCTGCAGGTGGCAGGCGAGTGTGTTTTCTGCCCGCCAGGGGGCGTTCCCTACAGACCGTGACGTCACAAAATAACCATCAATAGGCTACAGCAGCCTCCTTACAGCTCGATGTCACTTTAAATATTGTATCTATTAGCCGACACAATTTACTATTGGCTGCAGCCAAACGCCAGAGCATTGGGAATTAATGATGTGCTGGTTGTTGTTTTTTTTCCAACCCGTGATTCCTCATATTTCAATAATCATTCGGGGAAAGAAATCCAAATCGCGTACTGTGGAGAGTGCGCTCTTGTGGCCGATTGTGGTGAGAAGAGAGAGCCCGCACGCAAAAACGAAGTCATTTTCACTCTCCGGAGTTTGTGGCACGTTTTAACTGAGGTCTTGTTCCAATAGACATGTTTTAAGGTGAAAAAGTGGGATTTCCGGTTGATGACTCCTTTAATTCGGAATTATTATTTCCACGTAAACACGGAGGAGAATAATTTAATTCTGAATTTTTTAATTCAGAATAATTAATTCAGAATTTAAAAAAACATCATGTAACTGGGGCCAGTATCAACTACAGGCAATAGTTTACACTGCTATGTCATCACTCCTTTAACAGTTCTCCCCACACAATATCTGACTGTGTATCCACTGTGGACAATTAAATCTGTTGTAACAGCATATTTCCATTTTTGGAATACCAAGAGTAGTTTAGAGTGACCAGAGACTGAACTTTACATCTTGTCCTTTTTTTCAGGTTTTGAAACAACTTGGGGTGAAACACAACATGGCATCTGCAAATCATGCTAAGAGGCAGGGAGCTTTAGGTTTCAGCAGACACTGAAATCCCTGCTTTGTGGCTATTGTGTTGAGCTGGATCTGGATTGGGAAAAGAGCCTTCTTTGGTTATTGTTAGCAGCCAGGGGACTTATGGAGATTAAAAGGATACATTCACAAATCAAATGTGACGTTTTACATGACTAATGGGCGAAACTGATTAATCCAGGAGTGTCTGGCCAGTTACTGAGGTCAGACACACCTGGATTAATCAGTTTGTCCAGTAATGAAAGACAGGAAACAGAGGAGCCCTACTACTCGGGAAGTTGTGAAGTCGTGCATATAGCCCATTGCTTTTAAAAAGGGGAGAACATTTTAAAAATTGCATGCTTACTTGGCCGATTTTTGCAGGGGCTAGCAGTCGTCAAAAAATACACCCGTGCAAATTGTTTCAAGATTGCACACCGGCATAGATTTCCAGGGTAGTGAAACTATATGCCCATATGGAACTGTGCCACTGCTAACAAATAATTTTAACAAAACAATAAAAAAAAAAAATACATTAAGACTGCTGGCGTGTAGCTAACATTATGTACTCAGACATGTTGTAACTTTCAAGTCACTAGGCTAAAGGATTTTTTTTTTTTTAACATGAATAACTAACCTTGTAAATTCTTCAGAGGTTGTTTACCTCAGTTATGTCCCAGAAAGCAGCAGATACATTAATCCAGGCGACTTTAGACACTAATGGCTCAGTTTGCACTGACAACTGGATGAGAAGTGGTCCAAATACGATGAGGGCCAAACATGGCGGTCTTGGCGCTGAAGTGCAGCCACCTCGACGCCGTCAGACAAGGCCAATTTAAGGCCAAACTAATCTGCAGGTGTGAGCCATATTTGGCCCCAACAGTTTCTGTGATTTCTCATTCAGTTGGAAGGAGCTATATTGAGTTGGCTATGTAACTGACGTGTCTCTCGTCTTCAGCGCACGGAAAAGTAAAAACAAAATATGTCAGTAAAACCTGCATAAAACTCAACTGCGAAAATAAATCAAGTCTCCTTACCCTTTTAATCTCCGCTGTTGTAGTCTCGTCAGCTTCTGCTGCTTCACCATGTGGCAAAACAAGAGAATCAGCTCTTAACAACAAGGTATCAGCTGTTGTACCTGTTTTGTTTTGTTTTTTTTAAATCACGCAACGGTTTTTGTTCGTTTGTTTTCTCCCAACAATGTCGCCAGGGGGCGCCATGCCTAGTTTTATGGTTTACTGTCGGTCAGGAAAGGACGATACCATAATTTTTTTCTGTCGATTCGATACCATTGATTTGTAGTACTTATTAAAATCCAAAACGATGGATAGCCTACTTTTGTCCCAGGAAAATCACATAATCATATGGCAAGGGCAATATGAAATGTTGCTGGAAAGAAATGCTTTTAAAACAATGATTGATTATTGATGCATAAATTAAGCAAAAGTTTGGTTAAAAAGAAAACGTTTGAAAATGCTACAATAATTCAACTCAAAATTAATGTAAGCTTATTTAAACTGCTTAAATAGAAAATTATGAAATATAATAATAGTAACATTAAGATAACATAATAACATGCATTTGCAATGAAATATGTAAACAAAATATCACAAACAGTTGCAGCATCGTCATGACATCATGAATTGATGCCATCATGACAATTAGAGGAAAAAAGTATTAAAAAATAAAAACGAAAAATGACCAGCAAGACAACTCCTGCTTACCTGTTAATTGTGAACCCTGTTAAATTGTGCTATAATCTAAAATTAATTTAGCAGGCCTCCTGTTAAAGAAGCAGATATTTTCTTAAATATATCTTAATAAAAAAAAAACAGCTTTTTTTCCCTGAGTGAATGCAATGGCATCCATAGGTTAGTGAACTGCTTGTCTATGAGTTTAAATGAAGTTGGCAAAAGAATAACTAAAGTTCTTCACATGTTGAGTTTAGCCTGTTCCAGCACACCATGCAGCAAAGACAAATGTTAAATCTAGTATAACTGTCCCAGAATAAATACCATTATGCCATGAACAAATAGAAGAAAAAAGTTTTCAATGTATGAATCAGGAGATTTTTTACTTGTTTAATGTATTATTTAAGGGCAATATTCACATTTGATGTGTGCATAATTTCACAAAGGCATGGTATTTCAAGTTAGTGTTGCTACTTCCAGTGTATTCCAGATAGAAGATTATAAATGTTAAGGTTCAGAGAAGTGATATTCAAAAGTAGTTTAAAAATCAAGTCTTGTGAAATGTCAGCTTCACTTTTAATTAGAAAAAAAAAGACAAGAAAAGGCAAAGAAAATTTTCCTCCCCTTCCTGTTCTCGGAAAATGGGTGTCCCTTCATTCATTAGTCCCACCCACTGCTGAAGGAGCAGCAAAAAGACTCCTGCTCACCTGTCAGCTGTGATCTCTGTTAAATTCATGGGTGTTTATCTTAAATTATTTGTCATTTAGCGGCTTCTTCTTCAAACAGCTGAGCGAATTTTGAGCTTTTTGTTCTAAAGGCATGGACAACCAGGGGAGGAAAGTGGTGGTCTGTGACAATGGGACAGGGGTAAGTTAAATAATCCAGAATATCTGCTTGTTTCTTGAAGAAGCTTATCATCGCAGATGTATGAATTGTTGCAGCATGTGATGACTGCGCAGGTTATTGTCTTATTTGCTCATGACAAGAAATATCTTCAGGTCTGGATTGTTAAATGTCAAACACATGAAGCAGTTTAGGGTAAAACTCTGCATACTCCACCTTGTCTCCACATGTCTGGACTTGTCTTTCTCCTACCTTTAGATGTAGCCATAAATGGTTGTGATGCTTTGAATGGAGCGCAGATTGGATGAAAAACAGGAAGAGACACTGGAGGTTTCAGAAATGGTTCTGGCACCTCAGAAGTGATTTTATAATATTGCACGGTAGTATTTGGTCTCCAATGACAGTTATCAACCATTAGAAAACGGTCTAGTTTTTGTTGTTGTTGTTTGTTTTCCTTCTCTCTTTTTTTTTTTTTTTGCCTCTACAAGTAATCTGTTGCACCGCTTCAGGCTAAGGAATGTGTGTGTGGAAGACAAGTTGAGACAGTAAAGTGGGAGGTGGTTGAGAGACAGATGTTTTACTGGTAAATGGCACGGCCTTTACATGTTGCATACCTCTTAATTTATTCAAATAATTGCTGCAAAATTATTTCATTTTTAAAAGCCTAATGAATTTGACAGATCTGTCTGAGACAATAGGGGAAAAAAGTATTCTTAGGTGCATGTTAATTTGGAAATTGTCTGTAGAGAGAGGCTGAATACATTCGGGGCCTTTACAAAACACCAGTTTCAGTCATCATCTGAAAAAAAAAAACTTTACAGACAAGTGCAAAATTGTTGATTTGTTTCATGTTCACAACCCTGCACAGTTTGTCAAGTGTGGCTTTGCTGGATCCAACTTCCCTGAGCACATCTTCCCTGCTATGGTTGGTCGGCCAATCATACGATCCACCACCAAAGTGGGCAACATTGAAATAAAGGTGAGATCAAATGATAGAAATATAAAAACAAAAGCAGGTTGTAAAATGTCCTGAATATGACTGCAAAAATTCATAAACATATAAAAAAACAAGCAAATAAATAAGTAAATAAACAGATTAATGAATAAATAAAATAAGCCTGGCAAAGATTAGCAGATTATAAACTATTCGATGAATAGACTGTAAATAAAGGATAACATTTAAAAAAGTTTCCATCCTCTTTGAAACTGTACTGTACATGCGGTGATAACTTGTTTAGCTAGTGAACTAGCTGACCTCCCTTTCCTCCACCACTAAGTCCTGTGTTGTTGCAGCTTGTAAGTACTAAAGTGTCTTAGAAATGCACACCTGTTAGTTTCCTGGCTCACAGGGAAGTTCATAAGTTCGTAAGCTGAGATTATGATCACTTAGACCCTTTAGCCTCAAAATCCCTGTTAGATTTCAGAGAGACATTTTTTGGGATAAGAGGCAGAAATAATTCTGATACATAACTAGCTAATTTACACTAATTCATGATTTTTTCAGCAGATTATGCTTATTTGATATTTAAGAAGCACCAAGGCTTCAATGTCTTTGCATACTTGTTAGCATGTAGCTGCTGGTGCCAAAGTAACAATGAAGAAGGATGTAAAAAGGATCTTGAAAAGTCATCATGAATGCTTGTTTTTTTTCCCTTTAATCTTTTGATATTAAGACGAAAACCCTCTCAGAGAAACCAGTTTGGCCATTCACAAGTCAAACTCTTTCTTTCCATAAAACAAAAATTTCCAGTTATAATCATAGAGACTGACTCTGATGTCTTCCACCAGGACTTGATGGTAGGAGATGAGGCCAGTGAGTGTCGCTCCTTGCTGGAGGTGTCCTACCCCATGGAGAATGGCATGGTGCGCTGTTGGGAAGACATGCTCCATCTGTGGGACTACACCTTTGGCCCGGACCGCCTGGACATCAACCCATCGGAATGCAAGGCATGTACCAGATGTAATTAGCTAAGACTGAAATATATAACCACCATCAAGTTAAAAGACACATTCTGACACCTTCCATGCAGTTTCTCTCTGAGCTACCAGAAGTTACATATTCTTTGAACATAATTACGGTTTGTACACAATGCATGGGGTCATTTTAGAAGGAAGGCATCTTCATCCTCCATCACTGATGCTGACTCTGCACCTCTTTGCTATGAGTCATAACATTCAGTCTGATGCTTTCTGCATAATACTGAAAACACTGAATGCACCTTTTACATACCACTGAAGAAGTTCTTGCCATGGAAGATGAAACATGTATTTCTTTTTCTTCTTAAAGATCCTTCTGACTGAGCCGCCCATGAACCCCACCAAGAACCGTGAGAAAATTACCGAGGTCATGTTTGAGACGTATCAGTTCCACGGCATCTATGTGGCGATCCAGGCCGTCCTCACTCTGTACGCCCAGGGTAAGAAGGCTGCATGACACCAGGCTCCTGCTTTTACTCACTTACCAAATCAACATGTGGAAGCTTCAATCCCTCAGAGCAAAGTTTATGCAGACAAACAGGAGGACCCTCCCTACTGCTGTTGTGCATCACGTTACTAATGTCAACTGTACAGACTTTGTTATGAACAAAAATGTAGGATTTTGTTACTCAAGCAAAAAATTCCATGAACACAAGAGAAATATCAACCTAAGAAAAACGCTGGTGAAAATGCAAGAGGTGAGAGGATTAAGCAGCTGATGAGGGTGCAAATGAGAAAAGACTTGAAAATATACAGATAATTATCTAAAGTTTGGAGTCAGATTGCATTGAACTACCAATATGTACCAAATGTACTGCACTAAGTTTGGTTTAAAAGGAGACC
This sequence comes from Atherinomorus stipes, assembly GCA_023101725.1. Taxonomy (NCBI): domain Eukaryota; kingdom Metazoa; phylum Chordata; class Actinopteri; order Atheriniformes; family Atherinidae; genus Atherinomorus; species Atherinomorus stipes. The sequence goes on from JALJCO010007832.1 coordinate 29,361, forward strand.
AATCACATTTGGAAAGGATGCAACTGCTCAAGTGATGCGACACAAGGAACCAAAGATTATGACGTCATGGACTCGGTCATGAAAGGTATCAGTATAATCAAGAGGATTTTTCAAATGTGTCTCCTCTCTAGTCTCTGTATTGCTGAGGAAGAGGAGGAGACACGTCTACTGAACCTTTTTGAGGTTTGATGGCTTCACATGGTGCTGTATTGTCTGTGTGCTGCAATTATGTCCATCTATCTGGAAGTTTTTACTTTCTAAAAGCGCACAGAGCTGCTGCACAGTCTCTGTGTGACTCAACAAACCTACAGATCTTATTACAGACATTTTCAAAGAGTTAACAGTTATATGCAAAGTTAATCATGCACCATAAAATATGCAGAATGGCCACATTGAACGTGCAGGAAAAAACAATTTACAATAATACAAATTATATACTTTAATAATGCATAACTAATGCATTCATTAATGCAGGATCCATCATGAAGTCCTGTTGCTCATCATGAACTGATGATGATCTCAATGTGGATTACTTCACTCTTAATAGTTCATCAGGTGAACATCAATTCATTGTTAATTTATTAATTCATGCATTCATTGATAAGTTGACAAATTTTCCATTTTAGACCAAAATATGCTGTGATCTATTTTCCTGCCATTGATTTCTTTCCCTTTTTATATGCAAGACCAACCTAAAAAGTTCATGTTGGTATATATTCACTACAGGTAAATCCCTACCCATTACTCATTGATGACTTCAAGATTAATGTATATCCTCAAGTAAAGTCATACCAAATTTAATATGAAGTAACTAGTAATTCAAGTCTGAGTTACAAGTATGTAACCATTCATATGCCCCCCATAAAACAAACAATATCAGATTTTTTTTTTCTTTCAAAATATAATTTTGGTTTACAAAAAAATAGCTGGTTTATCTGTCATTTATCTGTACAATTTTATAAATAAGAATAAATTGACTGTATGAAAATAAATTATGGTATATTTTGGCCTAAACTGGAAAATTAGTCAACATATTGATGAATGCATGAATTAATGAATTAACAATGAATTAATGTTCACCAACTGATGATCTATTAGGTGTGAAGTAATCACATAAATCCACTTTGAGATTGTTACTGTAGTTCATGATGAGTAACAGGAATTCATGATGGATCCTGCATTAATAAGTACATTAGTTCATCATGTGTTAAGTATTGTTAAAGGGACTAGAGACATGAATTACGAAAGAATAAACAAGCATGTCCCGTTTTTTTTTAATACTTATGGGTGATGAAGCATTAAAACCCAAAAAGAACGAGCCCACCCACCTCTTTCTCCGTTGCCTTGAACAGGCTGTGTGCTGCATAAAGCGCTGCAATTCACTGGCTGAATTTCCCGCGCTGCCCTGCGGATGTGACGTCAAATGACGCTGCATCTGCATCCCCGACCGTTTTGATGCAGGAAGAAGACGGTGGCGGTAAATTCAAACACTGTAAGCGATAGTTATGGATTCTTCTGCCGTCAGCAAATGATCCAGATCAACTGAAAGATGCTAAAAAGTGTAACTACAAAGAAAAAGCGTAGTAAACAAAATTATAGCTTCAGTTTGTGCACGCTCCCATGACGGCTTGGCTTGTGGCTGCAGTTAGCTGAAGCGCCAGTCACGCCAGTGACGAGTTTCATTTCTTAATCTTGCCTCTAGTCCCTTTAAGCCCTTCCGTTTGATTTAGAAAGTACAGAAGATTTTTGAATATAAACAGTCCCGCCTCACTCCTAAGCACACCCCTTCATTCCCTCCCCTCCCAATGCAGAATCAAAGGTCTGCAGGCATGCCGTTGGACAATCCTAGAGGTGCACCCCCTTCAAGGATTGGTTGGAGTTTTCATTGAATATTTAGAGATTGGAAACATATTTTATTTTGATTAATGGTGGGTCTGTCTTGTATTTCAGAGTTCCATTACCTCATTCATAGCATTTTACCCTGTTAGAAAAATAGTGTAAGAATGCAACATCGGTAAGGGTTGCTTTAAGTGTTACCAAAAAACATGTATAGGCCTACATATCAGTCAGCTGCATGATGGTCCCCTGCATGGGGTCCTTGGCACAAAAATGTTAAAAGGATTTATGCCATAGCAATAAAAACTAGTTCATGTAGTTGACATTGCTGCATATGTAAATACTCCAAAGAAAAAAATGGCACTTTTTAGAGCGGGGGACTGTTTGGTACACTAGACCTCCCTTCCTCAGTAAAAGAGTTGGGTGAGGTAATGATATGCAACTTTACCCGGAGACAAAGTTGACTTAATTTTGATTGGCTACACCCTATTTGGCTATAACCTTATTTAGAGAAAGTAGGTCAAGCTGTGGTCGCGGTTTGCTAAAGACTATCTCTTAGCAACATGTGCATTTCAGAGAGTGAGCTATGTTTATCAGACGAGACAGCAACTAGAAAATAAACTTACAGGTAATGGCAAGGTCGTGGTCGCCTCCCTCAGTGCTGCTGCAGACGTTTTCTTTTAAATCCATTCATTTGAAAACCCAGACCTGACTACTCAGCAGTTACTCAGCTCCACTCACGCAGTTGAATCTTTAAAGACCCGTGCTTTACAGTTTGCCCCCCAGGACATGACACTAGCCTCTGTCAGCTTTCTAAGGATTTACCAGATTTGCTTAACCCTGTGAATGCTCCATCAACGTCTGCAGGTTTGCTTACCGGCGTGGTTGTCGACTCAGGAGATGGTGTCACCCACATCTGTCCAGTGTATGAAGGCTTTTCTCTTCCCCACCTCACACGCAGGCTGGATATTGCCGGACGTGACATCACACGCTACCTCATTAAGGTGAGCTGAAAATCCTGGTGTTGGGTGGCAAACCAGGAAAATTCCTGTAAAAACTAGCGATAAACGTGTATCACAGACCTATTTTTAATATTCTTGTTTTGATTAGCTCCTGCTGCTCCGTGGATATGCCTTCAATCATTCGGCTGACTTTGAGACCGTGCGGATGTTGAAGGAGAAGCTCTGTTATGTAGGATACAACATAGAACAAGAGCAGCGTCTGGCCACAGAGACAACCTACCTGGTGGAGTCCTACACGGTACGTTGAAGATATTTTAGATAACTTTTTTATGTGGAATCTTCTTGCAAAGTTCTTCATCCATCTAACCAGGCTAAAACTTTTGTCCTCATGTGTCGCGCCCATCAACTGTCCAAGAATATAACAAACGACTGAAAAGCTTGTGGGTTTATGTTTCACCGGGCCCTGTTCTGTATCCCAGCTCCCTGATGGCCGGCAGGTGAATGTCGGTGGTGAACGATTTGGGGCCCCTGAAGCTCTTTTCCAGCCTCATCTCATCAATGTGGAGGGAGCAGGGGTTGCTGAGCTGCTCTTCAACACCATCCAGGCTGCAGACATTGACCTCAGGTCAGAATTTCCTTCCTGCTCCCTTTAAAAGTCCGTACAGCCACACATATGACGCTGTCTGACGGAGCAGGCTTATAATCATGTCTTCTCCATGTTTTCCCATGCAGGGCCGACTTCTACAAGCACATTGTTCTTTCGGGGGGGACCACGATGTACCCAGGCCTTCCTTCCAGACTAGAGAGAGAGATCAAGCAGCTGTACCTGGAGAGGGTGCTGGATGGAGACACTCAAAAACTATCTGTAAGAACTTAAAGTGTATTTATTTTTAGACAAAAATATGCAGCAAATGTTTGAGAAATGAGAGTCAGTGTACAGTTGTGCCACACAAATACGGCACGGGCAAAAGGTTTAGACGCACGCCCATCGGCAAAAAGGCTAAATTCTCAATTGTAGTTTAAATAAAAAGAAACTGAAAAAAGTAATATTAGATAAAAACTAGAAAAGCACTCGGAGAGTGCACGCCTCAGCCAAACAGCCCGACTCCCTTATTTTTGTGTGTTCTGGATCATCGTATCTAGACGTTTCTCTGGATCCGGATCAACTTTCGAAACACTGAGATCCTTTCTTGTAATTTTTTACCAAACACTCGGGCCATTCATGTGCAGTTATATGGAAAAATTCCAAAAATTTGGCGTATTAGGGTGATGTTCGTGTAAGACTGTTTCAGGCGTTGGTAAGGAGGTTTGATGTTCACCATGGTGTGTCAGTCAGAACACAAAGGACTCGCTTGTATAGTTAACTGTCTTTACTGCTCACGCTTAATCACAACAGCACAGTTTGAACTTTATTAAGTCATCTTGACCATGTCTACATGACTAAATGCACTGAATTGTGGCCATGTGATTGGCTGATTCACTATTTGTGTAAACAAGCAATTGAACAATAAAGTGGCCGGTGAGTAAATAGTACATGCTGTGTCTTAACAACCTTTCTTCTACTTTTTACCTGCGCAGAAGTTCAAGATCCGAATCGAGGACCCTCCCAGACGTAAACACATGGTGTTCCTGGGGGCGCCGTTCTGGCCAACATCATGAAAGACAAGGATTCCTTCTGGCTGAGCAGAGAAGAGTACCAGGAGAAAGGCCTGGGAGTGCTGCAGAAGCTTGGAGGGGGAGTCAGATGAGACGGAAATAAAATAAAACTGGAAATGGGGAGGGGGGGGGGGGGACTTGCAACCCATTGGGTATTTCATTCCTACAATAAATGTACAACATCTCAGTTCTTTTTATAATGTTACACTGCTGTTATCTTTAGCTTTGGAATTTATAAAATCCATCATGATTTATGGATATTTCACTGTATTATATGACATTTTCACAGGTTTATAAAATATGTTTTATATTAGAAATATCAGTCTAATTCCTACTGAGCAGATTTCCACCAAATCAACAAATAGGAGACCAATTCTGATTTTTTTTTGTTGAGCAGGCTGAGTAGATTTACTGATAACTCAGATTGATTAATAAACAGACTAAATTTTTCTTTGTGCAGTTTTTTTTTAATGAAGACACGTGCTTCTGTGACATTCAGGTAGAACAGAGAGAAAATATTTGAGATAAACTTTATTTTAAATGTCAGCAAGTCAGTCTGATTTACTATGGTCAAGAAAAAAAGATAACAGAATTTTACATTTGTGAAAGAAATGAAAGAACTCAAATAAATAAATGAATAATGTGCATATTACACATGTCATTCTGCTTTTGAAAAAAGGTTCCTTGAATAAATTGTAAAATCTGTCTAATTTCATTGTATTTCTGTCACTCATTATATCTCATGTATGCTGCTATTTTTTTAACAATATATATTATTCTGAGATGCTTTTAAACAACTTACACACATTCAAATGTGGTGCTATCTTAAATATGTCCCTGAATAAACTATCAGTATCAGATCTATCAAGATCAGAAACCTTCATCCTTCAAAATAAATGAAAACATGGTTTCGGTATTTGCTGCCATCTGGTGGCTGAGTTTGTGTAAGACATCAAATTTAAGGTCCAAGCACCGAAGCCAAGGAAAAACATTAGCCTCATTTTAGTATCTGCCCCTCCTAAGTTTAACTGTAATCAGTCTATTTATAAACAAGGAAATATCATTGAACGACACTGAATTTGTGCTCATTCCTGAGCAGAAGTGAAGAATGACTGTAATACTTGACAAATGCATATTTCAATGCCTCTCTAAAAACCCTGTCCTGCTATTTAAACAAATATACTCAAATGAAAGTACTTGTACATTGTCAGTACAGTGGAATGAGCTCCCCCTCCTCATTAGACAATCCCTCATCACTGTCCATTTTTATTCTTTGGCGTTCAACACAACATGAGGTTTGTTTAAATTGATGATTTTATTTGGTTTTATTTTTGTTTTAAACTATTTTTATTTATTCATTTTTAATAGTTCTATTCTTTTAAAGTGTTTTGTTTTGTTAAGAATTGTTTGAACTATTTGCTTATTGTGTACAGCACTTTGTTACAACTATGGTTGTTTTAAAATGCTCTATAAATAAAGCTGAGTTAAGTGTTGAGTCTGCAAAACAGTGGCATTGGGACTTTCCTCGTAAAAATGATCGGCATCTGATACTAGCCCTTTATATACATGGTATCGGGTCAATACTAAATCACGCAGTATCGGTCCAAATCATCTTTCAGCCGCAACAGCGGAACAAAAAAAGCGTCGGTTTCTGTGGGGACCGCTACCAGTGACGTACACCAGAAGTTGTCCTGCATTTCCGTGTTTGGACAAGTGTTTGGAGGCGACTTTTCTACTTTCCGACCAGAGGCTTGAAGTTTGGAGGTTTCGGGTCCGCGAGACCACCTGTGAGTAAACGTCACCAGCGTGCGGACATGCCGAAGGTCGTGTCCCGGAGCGTGGTGTGCTCGGACACCAGGGACCGGGAGGAGTACGATGACGGGGAGAAGCCGCTGCACGTCTACTACTGCCTGTGCGGCCAGATGGTCCTGGTCCTGGACTGCCAGCTGGAGAAGCTGCCCATGAGGCCCCGGGACCGGGCCCGGGTCCTGGACGCGGCCAAGCACGCGCACAAGCTCTGTAACGTGGAGGAGGACGAGACCGCGTACCTGCGCAGAGCCGAGGGCGTGGAGAGGCAGCACCGCCGCAAGTGCGGCAAGTGCGGGCTGCTGCTGTTCTACCAGCACCAGAACCGGGACCAGACCCCGCCCGCCACCTTCATCGTGGACGGCGCCGTCGTCAAGTTCGGGCACGGCTTCGGCAGCACGAGCGTGTACAGCCAGAAGCCGCCGGAAGCGCCCAGGAAGGTGCGCGTGATGATGACGAAGAGGACCAAGGACATGGGCAAGTTCAGCTCCGTCACCGTGTCCACCATCGATGAGGAGGAAGAGGAGATCGAGGCGCGCGAGGTGGCGGACTCGTACGCGCAGAACGCCAAGGTGATCGAGAAGCAGCTGGAGAGGAAGGGCATGAGCAAGAGGAGGCTGCAGGAGCTCGCGGAGCTGGAGGCCAAGAGGGCCAAGATGAAGGGCACGCTCATAGACAACCAGTTCAAGTAGAACCGGGACTGGGTCTGGGACCAGGGTGGGTCTGAACTGGACAGGTTCTGGACTGCAGAGACCTGTTATGTCTGGATGAGGTGCTTGTAGCGTTGCTTTCTGTGTATTCAAAGAGAAAATGAACATTTCTGACTTTTCTTTTTTTTAAAAAATATATTAACTATTCTTTATGTTTGGTGTGAAGCAGATGAGGTTCATTTGTAGCGTCGCTTTCTGCGTAATTAAAGAGAAAATAAACATTTCTGACCTTTTTTTTTTTAAATAAACTATTCTTTTTTATGTTTGGTGTGAAACAGAAGTCTGGAATTATCTTCCATAAGTACCTTTGGGGGGCCACTAATCAAGTCCTGGAACTGTAGATAGTCTGATCGCAGAAATTATCTCCAGGACCTTCAAGGACCAGAACCTGGTGGACGACCCGGTCCAGGAGCTGCTGGACAGCTACAGGGGGACAAAACCCCTTTTTTGGGCCATTTTAATGGTGATGTAAATGCAAATATTTAGGTACTACAACTGTAGGACTACAATGGTATTAACAGTTATACAGGTATGAAATTTGTATGGTATGAGTCTTGCTGCAAGTTAAGTTCTCACCCCCAACATCCTCAAAAAGACAAAAAAAAAAAAGTTAAGTTGGCCTGAAAGTTCTTATAATGTTTATTTTTCATCATTTATGCAGAATGTCCATGTCTAACATAGAGATAGAAAACTTCCTCCTTTCATCAGATACAGGACCAGATCCAGCTACAGGGGGGCTGCGGCCCCTGCCGTTGAAAACTCCGTTTTACTGACATGATCAGTATAACATGAAGGTGCTGGAGATCATTTCTGCTGTCAGACTGTTAGATTAATTCTCTATTAACCTAGAAAGAATGAGATGCAAGAAAAGTGTCAACACTGAGCTCAATTTTAACTTGCAGCAAGAGGAAGTCAGTGCACCAGCGAACCGATACCGTCTCCTTGCAGCTTTTTATTCACACAGGCCAAGTTTGACAAAAGTTCTTGTATGAAAACAGTTTGACAGCAACAGTTGTGGTTTCTAAAAGAAGATAGCAGTACTTTTCCACTTACTGGGACAGCATATCACACTGAAGTATACATCATTGATAACACTGATGGTATACATATGGTATACGTTTTCCAAAACTGGGTTTTCATCCTCTGGGTGAAGAGGACAGCAGCTGTCAGACTCTCTTCTTTGACAATGACAAGGTTCATAAACCACATCAGCATTTGGAGCTCATTAATTTAAATTCTTCAACCCACAAACTCAGCTCAACTTTATTTATAAAGCCCTTTCAAACAACTACAGCTGGAAAAAGTGCTCTCCAGAACACATCAAATAAATAAAGCAATTAAAAAGTAAATAAAACCAAATAACACTAGAAAAGGGCTCGGAGAGCGCAGACCGCCAAGCAGCTCAACTCCCTTATTTTTGGGTGTTCTGGATCATAGTGTCCTGAAATTTTCTGGATCTGGATCAGCTTTCGAAATTATAGAACTCATTGAGATCCTTTCTTGTAATTTTTTTTACCAAACACTCGGGCCTTTTGTATGGAGTTATATGGAAAAAGTCTCTAAAATTTAGCCTATTTGGGTGATGTTCATGTGTAAGACTGTTTTAGGCGTTGGTAAGGGGGTTTGATGTTCACCATGGGGTGTCGGTCACAATTCACAAGACTCGTTTGTACAGTTAACTGTCACTCTCAATCACAACAGCACAGTATTTTTTATTGCAATATACAGGCCAACATTACAAACTCGACAGTAAATGTGTATGCATTCTAGTCAATTTAAGAGCATATACTAAATCTATTATATATATATATATATATATATAAATATAACAAAAAATGATAATAATAAAATAAAATAAAAAATTACAGAAATTATGCACAGGCGTTCCAGTCCAAAAGACAAGAGTCCATAAAAACTGCATTTACATATATCTTCAAGGATTTCCCTTCTTTTTATAAGAGTTTTTTTTTAAAATCCAAAACTTAGTAATTCATAGAAGCATTCAACATAATGACAAATATTTAGATAAATCTTCACATATGAGACAAATATGATTTGAATCTCTGAGGAGTAACAAGGAAGCAAAGTATTCTCTTAGTTCGGTTTTAAAAATACTTACAGATGGACTTTTATTTTGCCATTTACTGTTGTGGATGTGGTATTTACCCATAATTATAATAAAATACCAATTATAAATAGTTCTTTGGGCATGTTTTCGTTACTATACAACATTTGTTCTTTATTCTATTGTTAATTTAATCCATTTTGATTCTTAGCCAGCTCACAACATCCTGCCAAAAACATTTAACCACAGAGCAAGAAAAAAACAAATGTTCCATAGTTTAATCTTTCTGTGAACAGAAAACACACTGTTCCACCTCAAAACCAAATCTCTTTTTTAGTGTTACTGCAGCTGGATAATGTCCATTTATAATTTTGAACTGCATTTCTTTAACTCTTGGAGCTATGGGCCATATCATAAATTTGATATATTTGCTTGTTGTTCTGTCATTACAGTGTTTTAATTTATCAGTCTGATCAAACCTATGAAATAATTTCCCCTCAATTATTTAGCTTATGGTGTTATTGTTGCTTTTTTTAAATTATTTAAGGGAATTTGGTTTAGTTGTATTTTAGGCAAAGTTATTATTATTTGAGAGTATTATAAATAGTTTTGGATCATGTTTAAGAAAGATCCAGGTATCACTTTGCAAACCTTATTGTATTCCTTTAAAGAACCTTGTAGTGTTGGATTTTGCTTTGAAGTCTGCAAACCCAAGAAAGCTACCTTGTCCATCTTGTATATTGTTGATAAAAAAAATATATATTTTTCATACCAACTTCAGATAAATAGCACTTTTCTGTTTTCTGTACTAACTCTATTGTTCCACAAGGTGGAGCCATGTGGTGTAAAATTATGGGTAAATATAATTTTTTATATATTGGAGTCTTGCATAAAAAGTTAATTTGTCTGTCACCCGAGATATCTTTTCGTTTCTTTAGCACCATAGTTTGTTTGCTAGCAAACCTTAAACATCCCAGAAAAAAGAAACATGCCAGAATATTTGCCCACGCTGGGAGCGGTACTCGCACTGTTACTAGGCAACAAAGCAGGTTGACTCGGTTATTGGTTTATCAATTAACTGATTTTGGCTTCTTGATTTTATTTATTTATTTATTAAGTCAGTCTGGCTTCAGACCTCCATCGTTTGGCTGCTTCTGTTGTGACTTACAGCACCGGCGCACCAGCTATAAGAAACAGTCAAAACGTTCCACCCTCAATATGTTATACTTCCAACCAAAATTAAATTCAGATGTTTTTATAATCAAAATAAATTGTGTGAAGAAAAAAAAAACCCCGTCAAGTTTACATAATTTTTAATGCCTCGGAAATTTACACCCCCCAAAAGTACCTACCTGCAGTTACAATGACCGACAAGGATGCCGCCATAGATCCAATCCATACAGGAAGTCTCATGCGGAAGTTAGTTAAATACCGCCAAGGGTATCTATCTGCAGCTTGCAAACAGATGCTTATAGTGTAGTTGGTGGTTAGGGTTAGGAGAATAAGGGTCAGGGGTAGGGTTAAAATTTAGTAAGTGTAACATGCAATGTCCTGTCATGGAATTTCAAGTTAAATCGGAAGTATGTCCCTTCAGACTTACCGTAGGTGAGGCACTGTTTCCCAGCAGTGGGATTTGTAGTTCTGTGTGAGGGAAGAAAATAAAGAGTTACTGCGAACCTGCGGAAGTGGGAGTTTGATAACTCGTCTCCGTTTATTGTTTCTTATCGTAATTAAATATTTAGTTAGGCGAACCCAGAAGCTCGGTTACATTGGTGGCAGCGGTGGGATGATAAAAAGTCACCAGTAGCCATGAATGACCCATTTGTGTTTTATCTTGGCGTTTGGTCAGCAAGTACTTTGTAAATATATGTAACCGAGCTTTAGGGTTTGCCTAACTAAGTATTTAATTACGATAAGAAACAATAAACGGAGACGAGTTATCAAACTTCCGCTTCCGCAGGTTCGCGGTAACTCTTTTATTTTCTTCCCTCACACAGAACTACAAATCCCACTGCTGGGAAACAGTGCCTCACCTACGGTAAGTCTGAAGGGACATACTTCCGATTTAACTTGAAATTCCATGACAGGACATCAAAAAGAAACTTCCGATTGGGGCTTCCGGCGTGAATTGGATATATGGTAACGTACCGTGACTGCAGTTGGGTCCCTCTCCAAATTTAAGTTCATGCCTTTTCATGCCATTTAATGCCTGAATTTTCACAAAATCTATTTAATGATTTTTCATGCTTTTAATGACCCACAGAAACCCTGTGATAACCGATGTCACGACTTGCTTACCACAGTCATAGAACAAGGAGGCGGCGGCAGTCACACTGTATAGACAGCGACAACTCCGAGAGCAGCTATGTGCAAAGCAAAGACCGTAAAGGAGTAAAATTATTGGGAAAGTTAAAAAAAAAAAATATAATATAAAATAAAATAAAATAATAATATCGGTAAAAGTGCAGGTGTTTCACAAAAAAGAAAATTACATATTTAAACGCCATCTCCCGTGGGTGAAATGCGCATATTCCTCACTTTGCTTTACCAGAAAAGGACGTTATTAATATTTTTTAATAACTCCTCAGCAATCCCTCAACCTCTGGGTGTACGACCAGGGAAAAAGTTAGTGCACACAGCAAATCTTAAGGTCGCACTCCTCCAAACATTACTTCCTCAACCATAAATTTGATCTTTAAATCCTCAGTACCATTTAAAATTTTGTAATTTAATTTACTGTCAAAAATAGAACCCTAAGGCATATATTTAATAATTACCAGTGGTTTAACTAACTACTTAGCTTATTCATAAGCTCAGCTATTAGCACTAGCAGCACAAAGGCACACTGCTAATTTATATAAATAAATATAAATTCACTTTCCGAAAAAACTGAACCAGAGACTTCTTAGACGGTCTGTAAGTACAATCAACAGCAGAGCAAGCCATATTTGTTTAATAAGTCCACGAAAAATATCCGAACATGAACACCGCAAACTCAACCAACAGGTCAAGTTCAGTGAAAGAAACAAGAGTGTTTAACGCAAGACCGAGGCTGAGCTGAGGCCTTCCGGGAACGTGCAGGGCGCAACAGGAAGCTAGCAACGACCCACGGAGTGGCGGCAGCATTCGACACCTGTCACCTGCATAATTTCAAGTTTAAATATTATCTAAACGGATGAGATATAAAAAAATTCACCCCCCTCACATGTTGACATGAAGATAAACTTGATCTATTAAACCTAAAAGGATTTTTCGAACCAGGCTGTAAATACTAAATATGTTTATTTCTGCTGTGAAGTTGGCCTTTTTAACATGGGAGTCTATGCGGATTTGCTCTGTTTTGGAGCCAGCCCCTAGCGGATCAAGGAAGAATTACAATTTTTGAAACCCGGAAGTGAGCTTCACTGTTTGGAGGCGGAGTTTGCCCCTTAGCTTTCGCTTAGCCCGTCTAGCACCCGGAGCTAATGGAGGTAGCTTCGGGTTAGCTCAGTTAGCTTAGCTGTGGGAAGCGTGGAGTTTGAAGAGTGTCAATCATTCGTCCACCACGTTCGCAGCTCCACCTCTTTGCCCATTTTTGTATTTTCCGGGAGTGACAAAATCCGTCGCGGGGCCAAGATGGCAACGGTAGGACACACCAAATTGGCTTCACTCTCGCCTATTCAGAAGTGACTGGAACATATGTCCAGTATATTTTACAGTCTATGGTTGCCATACGCTGCACGTGTGCAGGTGCATGCTGGGATTTATATCTGGCCAAGCCAAGTACGCACGAGCCTCCTCTGATGCATGCTCGGTAAAATGGGCGGAGAAAGTTTTCATCCAGGGATTTCCAGTGAACTTGCTGAGAAGCAAACTTTTTAATGGAACATGACTTGGACTGCAGCTGATGACGTTTCACGAGTCCATGAGCACGTAAGTACACACAAGTACGCAGATTGAGAAACGGCCCTGGTGTCAGACGAAGCTGAGTTCGTCAGCTCCGTGTGTGCATGTGCAGAGGAGAGCAGCAGTCAAATTAAAGTATCTATCAGCAGATGAGAGCGGAAACGGACAGAAAATGTCCGCAAAAGCAGCAGATACAACCATGGATACAACTCCTCAGTTTTTCAGCAGAAAAGTAAAAGGTAAGCTGTCACAGTGTTGACTCTTTTTTCTCCTTAAAAACAATATGAAAAAGCCAACATGAAACCCCAAACATAAAAAACGAGGCCAAAGTTAGCAGCAACTCCTTTCCCAGCTTCTGTTTCGATTTTGGCTTAAAGGGCAATTCCACTCAAATAATTTTCCACTGACAACATTTAACGAGGTCCTGTGTAAAAACTACAACACGAAGACTTTTCAAACCTGGACTCAGATGTTCTTTAGGGACTTTAGATTAATTAAAGCACAATTTCTGATTTTTGAAACCTATAAATGAATAAATGAGGAGAAAATGAGAACAAATGAGGAGAAGAGAACAAATGAGGAGGAGAAAAGGAGAACAAGTGATGAGGAGAAGAGAACAAATTAGGCAGAAAAAAGAGCAAATAGGGAGATAAGAAGAGAACGTGATGAGGAGTAGGGTCAATGATGAGTCAAAGAGAAGACAAAAGGTGAATATGTATGAACTGTTCTGCGTGAGCGCAGTGCACGTGTTTTAGCAATATAATGGTCAACATTTCGTTGTTGATTTTGTGGTTCATTTATTTTTTCAATTAAAATGACAATTTATCCACTCCATTACGTCTGTTATTGCCCTCTAAAAGACTAGAAAAAAAGCTCGTCTAACTTTGTCAAATTTACACCTGATCTGACTCGGGGCCAAGCCCAGGTTGTCCTTAAAGGCTGGAGATGCCCCTGACTATTACTGATAAAGCACACACATAATGTGGAGATGTTTTGTGTTAATAATTTTGTATTTGAGAGAGATACATTCTTCTAAATGTTATTGGAGGTGGAACACTGTTGAAAAGAAATTTGGCACACCCGGTATTTGCTGGTGTACACCTAATATCTTTGTTAATGCAATGCTAATGGTGCGTACAACGGTTTTCTGACCTTTTTTCCCACAATGCATTGCATGTTCATCACGTGGTCTTGCGAGCTCCATTGTCTAATTTTGTATTGTGATATGAATCGTATTGTAAAGTCTTTGCCGATACCCACCCCCTTCCAGCAACCATGCCACGTTCAAAACACCAAAATCTCCTTTCTTTTTCATTCTGATGCTCAGTTTGAACCTCAAATGGTCATCTTGACCATGTCTACATGACTAAGCACACTGAATTGTGGCCATGTGATTGGCTAATTTGCTATTTGTGTAAACAAGCAATTGAACAGTAAAGTGGGCAGAGAGTAAATAGTAGGCTACAGGTTCTACCCCCAAAATTTGAATATTGTGAAAGAGTTCATGTATTTCTAAAATTCAACTTAAAAGGTGCAATTTACAAATTGTATAGACAAATAATATGCAAATCAATATATTTCAAGCCTTTATTTGTTTGAATGTTGCTGATTAGGACTTGCAGCTTAAGAAAACCTCAAATTCTAAAACTCAAAAAATTAGAATATTGCATGAAATTAATTTAAGAAGGACTTTCAATACAAAAAACTGGGGCCTCCTAAAGTAAAATCTTGCATCTGTACTTATACTTGGTTGGGGCCCCTTTTGCTCTAATGACTGCTTTAACCCGGCGTGGCATGGATGCTGCCAGCTTCTTGCAGGTGTTATGGAAGAAAAAACATGCTTCAATCACAGCCTTGAGCTCTTCTTTATTGTTTGGTCTCTTCCCGTTCAGCTTTCTCTTGACAATGCCCCACATGTTTTCGATGGGGTTCAGGTCAGGTGAGTTTGCCCTCCTGCTTGTTCACCGTTTTCTTCCACACTTCTTCCTTCCACTTAACTGTCCATTAATGTGTTTTGAGACAGCACTCTGAGAACATCCAGCTTCTTCTGCTATCACTTTTTGTGTCTTTCCCACCTTGTGCAGGGAGTCAATGATGGTTTTCTGCACAACTGTCAGATCAGCAGTCTTCCTCATAGTTGTGAATTCTTCTAAACCAAGACAGGGACTTTTTTAAAGGCTTGGGGCACTTATGGAGGTGTTTTGGATGACTTACCTGATTACAATGTGACACTCTGAGGCTACAATACTGGAGCTTTTCACAGTATTCTAATTTTTTGAGTTTTTCAATTTGAGGTTTTCTTAAGCTGCAACTTTTAATCAGCAACATCCAAACAAACAAAAGTTTGAAATATATTGATTCACATATTATTTGTCTAAACAACATGTAAATTGCACCTTTTAAGTTGAATTACAGAAATACATGAACTTTTTCAGGATATTCTAATTTTTTTACATCTGTACATGCTGTCTTAACAGCCTTTCTTCTACTTTTTACCTGCGCAGAAGTTCAGGATCCAAATCGAGGACCCTCCCAGACGTAAACACATGGTGTTCCTGGGGGGCGCCGTTCTGGCCAACATCATGAAAGACAAGGATTCCTTCTAGCTGAGCAGAGAAGAGTACCAGGAGAAAGGCCTGGGAGTGCTGCAGAAGCTTGGAGGGGGAGTCAGATGAAATAAAAAAGGAAGGGGGGGGGGGGGGGGGAAAAAAATGTACAACATCTCAGTTCTTTTTATAATGTTACACTGCTGCTTTACACTGACTGTTATCTTTAGCTTTTGAATTTATGAAATCCATCATGATTTATGGATATTTCACTGTATTATATGACATTTTCACAGGTTTATAAAACATGGTTTATATTAGAAATATCAGACAAATTCCTACTGAGCAGATTTCCACCAAATCAACAAAGAAGAGACCAATTCTGAATTTGTTTTGTTGAACAGATTTACTGATACCTTAGATTGATTAATAAACAGACTAAATTTTTCTTTGTGCAGTTTTTTGAATGAGGACACGTGCTTCTGTGACTTTCAGGTAGAACAGAGAGAAAATATTTGAGCTAAACTTTATTTTAAATGTCAGCAAGTCAGTCTGATTTACTATGGTCAAGAAAAAAAGATCATTGAACAGAATTTTACATTTGTGGAAGGAAATGAAAGAACTCAAATAAATAAATGAATAATGTGCATATTACACGTCATTCTGCTTTTGAAAAAGGTTCCTTGAAGAAATTGTAAAATCCGTCTAATTTCATTGCTTTTCTGTCACTTAATATATCTCATGTATGCTGCTATTTTTTAACAATATATATTATTCTGAGATGCTTTTAAACAACTTACACACATTCAAATGTGGTGCGATCTTAAATATGTCCCTCAATAAACTATCAGTATCAGATCTATCAAGATCAGAAACCTTCATCCCTCAAAATAAATGAAAACATGGTTTCAGTATTTGCTGCCATCTGGTGGCTGAGTTTGTGTAAGACATCAAATTCAAGGCCGAAGCACCGAAGCCAAGGAAAAACATTAGCCTCATTTTAGTATCTGCCCCTCCTAAGTTTAACTGTAATCAGTCTATTTATAAACAAGGAAATATCATTGAATGACACTGAATTTGTGCTCATTCCTGAGCAGAAGTGAAGAATGACTCAAATACTTGACAAATGCATATTTCAATGCCTCCCTAAAAGGAAAAATAAATGACAGTAACAATCAGAATTTAACATCCCTACACAAAACCGCGTGTAACTAATAAGTGCAGAACAGACATTGCAATTTTTATTGCGATACTGAGTTACCTGACAAAATACAGCCATGTGTTTGCTTACAGAAAAGAAATAGTGAGCTCTCACAGTGAACACATGCTTCACGCGCACGCACACACCACATCCGCAGAACCTTCACGTTAAATGAAAAAGCATGCAAAAATGTCAAAACACATTATAGTTCTAGAAACAAACTTCCTCAGCGGATTAAAAACTCCAGATATGTTGAAAATTCATACTTACTTTTGATATCTACCCAACAAATCGAACAATTAAAAGTTAGTTTTAAAATACACAATATGATATCTGATCATGAACAGTCAGCTGGTAGTGATGACTTGCAGCAGGAGTCACCAGAACCTGGCGACGTGGACATTTACATTCAACCAGCCACCGTCAGGTCCTGGTTTATTGGTAGGACTGTCCTCTCATAGCACGATGTCATCTTACAGTGTGGCCAAGAGAAACAACAAAACTGAATAGCAGTGGATTGAAAACATGGAATGAATGCAGTTCTGAAAGGATTAAACTCTGACAAGGAAAAAAAAAAAAGGTTTTAATACATTCGCAAGTCAGTCAATAAATCTGTGGCAGGTTCTGGAGCGTGATGGGATGTGCTTTTGTTTCCCCTCACGATTTAAAATCTAAGAGCCGATGCTCTTTTATCACTTCCCTCCTACTCACCCATTACTCCACCTGCCAAAACCACTTAAGAGAAAGGAGGAGCGTTTTCACCTTTTCTCTATAAAGTAAAAATAAATCTGTTTCTGTGGGTGATTCTTAACATAAACAGTTGATTTAAAGCTGCAGAAACTGGACTCCTTTCCAAGGGAAATGATCTCTCTATCTGTTTTCTGTCACTTTGGTATTGAGGTTTGGTCTTGGCTATAACACATTTCAACTTTTTTGTCCAGCTGTCCTCTGGGGGGGCACAGAAAGGCTTGTTTCCCCACTTTTAAAACTTTTAAAGTTCCATCCAAACATCTGCAGACATTTACACATAAAGTGAAGAAAAAAACAAACAAAAAACCATCCGACTGTCTTTTAGATTTAGCCCAGAACTACGCTGTGAAAGGGTTACATCACCACGGTGGACTGTTTCTCTTCCTATGTGCATGCAGGAAATTATTTTGTTTCCAGGCAACAGTAGTCTCACAGAATTTGTCTTTGGATTTGAGCCTCCTTATGTTTAAAAATGATGTAATCCCTTCATGGAATAACTCTGGGTTTACATTTCTAATAGCAATCAATTCCATTTATTACACATCTCCATGTCACAAATAACACACTCCTTTACACTAGCAGCCACACTGAGTGGGACAACTCTTGGCAAAAGTCCCTATGTTGGTCCTGCTCTGCATGTTGGTCCGTTTAGGGAAGAGTTTACCGTTTAAGGTCAGCTTGTAGTCTGGAGAAGGGCTGTAGTTTTTCAAAACAAGTCCTGATCCTTAACGAGACACAACACAATGCTGGAGGGAAAGAGACACAGAGAGAGAGAGAGAGAGAGAGAAAGAGACAGAGAAAAAGAGCAGGCATCCATCTCCTCTTCCTCCTCCACTTCCCTCCTCCCTCCAATGCCTCCCACTCACTCCTCACACACCGACTCGCTCAGGTCCACGGCGCCACCTCTGGTGAGCCGCCGCATCTTGCTGAAGTCGTGGTCGGTCCTCAGGTAGGAGAGCGAGGGGCCCCCCTCGCTGTGGCTGGCGAGGTCTTGGGGCTGGGCCTGAGGCGGCAGGGCCCTCATCTCGCCGCCGCTGCGCCAGTACAGGGTATATTGCTGCGGGTCAGACACTCCGAAGGTGGCGGCACAAAGCTGTGCCAGGGCTTGGCTGGTCTCCCCGGCTCTCCACTGCAACGTCCGCACGGCGCTCCGCTCCCCGTCCTGGAACAGTATCCGAACGCACCTCTGAAGGCAGGGAGGGAGGGAAGAAGAAGGAGAAGAGATGTAGAGAAAAAGAAGGAAAGGAAAAGAGTGAATTCATCCCGTATTGATGCAAAACAGAGGTCAAGAGGCTTATGGAGTGAGGGCAAAAGAGGGGGAGGAGAGAGAGATAGATGGAGCCAGAGGAGGAGTGAGAACTGTGGAAGCACACAAGCTGATAATCTGCTCCAATCAATGAGGCAAAATGATGCTTATAAAAGAAACTGCCTCTAAAACAAAGCCTCCACTTCCCACACACAGCCAGCCGGGTCAAAAATCCTCACATGAAAAATCATCTGCATGAAATTTGCTCTTTTCTCTGCTGCAGCTTCATTAATAAACTCGCCACGATAATCCATTAAAGCATGTCCACATCCAAACTCTTCAAAGATAATCCAGCAGCTCCACTTTGTTGCACAGTATTGCAAAAGTTTGACCTCTGCTGCTTTAATGCACGCAGATTTTTTTCCTCCCCAAACAACAGAAAGCCATCAAACATAAATCTAAAAAGCCCATCTCAACATTTCTCGCTCTTCAAACACTTTAACCATTATATAATGTCAGATTCAACCACCTACAGACGCCCTCATTCCTCTCTTCACAGCACACATGCAGAGTAAAAACATACTGGCTGTTATCTCTTTACCAAACATCCAATGTTGAGAAACTAGAGAGAATACTCTACCCTGCTACACACAGACACAAACACCCCAACAAACCTGGACACACTACAACATCCCGCAACAAACACAAGCACAAGTATTCCCACAGGGTCCTTAAAAAAACAGATAGAGAACACACATTTAAAAATCAACAGGTCTGCCATCATGAAAACTCACAGAGTCACTGAGCTCCTCGCTGTCCGTGTGCATATTGTGTTTGCCTGCTTCGATGGGTAGATGCAGCTCAATAAATTTCATGTTATCTGACCGCCCACCTCTTCATAGCACTTGGCTCACTGATCCCCGCCTGTGTCAGTGGAAAATCTGGCTGCCGGGTGAGTTAGATCGGCTATTTGAAGCCAGGAGAAGCACCACGTGACGAGACAGAAACGTGGATGACAATGCCTTTTTTTTTCCCCCATGGCATCTGGTGGACTGTTACACCAATTTAGGGCCAGGATGGTGATAATAGGAGAGTGAAGGAAAAAAAGTATGTGTGTGTGTGTTTGGGCATTAGTGCAAGCATGGTCGTTAGCTGGCAGCTTCAGATCAAAGGATTACCTCTAAAAATGTCTAAAAACTAATCCTCCCAAATGAACCTGAAACATATTTGCATGCAGAGGAGTAAAATCCTGGTGTTCCCCCACTTTTATGAATGATCTGGTGTTTTAACCTCTCTAACTTTTGCCCAAGCGTTAGAAAATGCAAGTACTTTAACACGAACTACAGCTACAGCTGTAACACCTGAGATCAGCTTTGTAGTCAAATATGGGTTGGTTCACCTGTAAGCATCACAGATGTAGGACAATGAGATGTTGCTCAGCATGTGTCACCATCAGTATAATTAATCACTGTCATTTCTGACCCTTTCTGGGTGGATTATCACCATATTTTTGCGCACAATTTAGTCTTTTGAGTCATTTTAAAGACAATATAAAACAGGGTTGTGAGTGAATTTTGAATCTTATAGATTTCTCTGGATGTCTGTTTAAAGCGTATCAGCTTAGTTTGAGTTTTGACCCTCAATCACACAGCAAGACCTTATAAATTCAGACATTTACCACCTTAATCATTTGCCTTTGACACAACTAAGACCTGCATCAAGTTACATTGTAAGAGATTTGTGACCTGGACAGTTAATCTGAGATGCAATATATGCAAAAAGAAAATGAAGATAAAAAGAACGAACTATTTCTTTAAGTTAATATTAAAAGAATTTTAAGGTGAAAGATTATTAACCTTTCCATTTTCTGCACTGAAACCAAAGCAAACAGAAAAAAGCCACTCAGTATGGAGGTGTAACTTGTTTTTAAAGTTGTCTATAGGTGCAAGGTCAGAGAGTTAAGAGAACCCACTGGTCACTTGAGAATGAGAATCCAGACTTTTCTGAAGATACATGGACACACAGAGATAAGGGGAACCTATATATAAAATATTATTTGCTTGAATTAGACATCTCTGGGGAGAATTCAACACACTATGCCATTGGCGAAGATTGGGCCTATGCTATCCTTAAAGTAAAGCACGGTGGTGGTGGCATGATGCTGTGGGGGTGGTACTCAGCAGAAAGGGGTGGCAGATATGTAAAAAAAAAAGAAAAAGAATACAAGGGGTTAAAGTAAACTTACTTTAGAGTGAAGCAAGTTGAGCGTCCCCATGACAAGTAAAGCATCCCACCAGGACAAATGCTAACATGGATATTAAGATATCTTCTACATTAAGCCTTTGTGCAAACCCCAGTGGTATGCAAAGCGGCTTTCTGGGGAATACGGCATTACACAAGCCATATATAATTAAATATGGTTTATGATATACAATTATGGTATATGATATATAGTTTACATCAGCTACTCTGATATAAATTTCCTAGAATGTGATGCAGCCATTACATAACTCAGCAGTAAAATAAAAAACTCCTGAATTAAAACACGATTCTAATGTTTTACTTTGCAAAATGCAATATGTATTTTGAAGGGGAAGTTCAGGATTTTTGACATAGGGCCTCATTTTCGAGTGGGCCGGGGTCCTACTTATTACTGGAGACAGATTCATCTTATTTCATTTCATGTTCTTGTTACCGGTGGTCCCCGATGTTAATGCTAGCATGAGTCAATAGGAATCTGCTAGCCTGTCATTAATAACAATCGCATCCACTCCACAGAACGCCCGAGGCAAATCAGTTATAACACAAGACTGTCTGTGTAAATGCCAATGTTAACAAAATAATGTTACAAATAAAACTGTTTCCAGTGAAAAGTGGGACCCTGGCTCACTCGAAAATGAGGCCCTATGTCAAAAATCCTAAACTTCCCCTTTAAATCTGGCTATTCTTTTGACAACATCAAGATACTTGATGTGGATGCTGTTAAAAAACCACCTTAAACTGTCTCTAAGGAAGAGAAAAGATAATGCGTGCATTCAAAGCAGAACAGTTAAACTTGGGGGCAGTTGGTGTGATTAGTGACTTGATTCAATTATTGGTTAGAGCATTTAGCTGGTTTGAGTTTGCTTTCACACAGCTCTTTCTCAAATGAACCAGACCTTTAAAATGAATTTCTGTTTTCACAAATCAAAAATTACTAAAGGATAATACGAGACAAACTCCAAAGAAGAAAACTTCCTTGTCTATTAATGTGGGAAACCCCTTTGTGTTGTGGTCCACCATCTGCATTTGGTTCAGTTGAGTTGGACTAAGACCTACTGTTGTAGATGAACCAGACTTCGCTTATTTGATCCACATCAGAGTTTGTTTTTTAATTCAACACCCCACCCTCCAAAAAAACAACAAAAACAAGAAACCCAACAATAACAAAAGAAAAAAAA
This sequence comes from Atherinomorus stipes, assembly GCA_023101725.1. NCBI lineage: Eukaryota > Metazoa > Chordata > Actinopteri > Atheriniformes > Atherinidae > Atherinomorus > Atherinomorus stipes. The sequence goes on from JALJCO010007832.1 coordinate 51,464, forward strand.
ACCCTAGACATACTCGATTCAAATCAGAAGGATCGGTGTGAATGCACTGAGAGAGACACAGTCAGGTTCTCCTCAACATATACTTACGTTTACTGAACTGGTTAACACCTGACACACCATGTAAATGTGCACATGTTTGAGAAATGTATTTATTAAAAGAAGCCTATTACTTGAGACAAAGTAATTTTAGAGAAATATCCCCAAAATGTAATACTAAAGAGCTCCAACAAGAAGAATTTTATTGTCTTTAATCCACATTTGACCTGCAGGTGCAACATTCTATTTATTCATTTGGATCATTTGTCATATCTCAGAACTGTCACACTGAATAATAAGCAGCCGTCCACATATTTCACTGAATTACTCCACAACAAACCCACTGCAATGCTGCCAGTGTTTCTGTGGTGCACTACTGCAGTGAGAGTAGCAGGTGCCTACTTGGCTCTGCTGGTTCTCCTTTTGTCTCTGGGCCTCTCGACTTCTTCTGCAGCTCCACTCCCTCAGCGCCTCCTGGACCTGTGGCGTCAGGCACAATGGTTGCTCCTGCTCCAGGTTCTGGATAAGACACAGGCTGGCATACACACTGGTCAGGTAGTAACCACCTGGAGGCAAAACAAGGTGCGGGAGGAAAAAGACTTTATTTAGAAGCTGCAAACACTTATGCAACAAATCTTAAAAAAAGGTAACAGTGATTAACAGCAGACTTGTGTACCTCTTAAGTACTACTGAGGAATAAGGAGTAGAATGTGATCAGGATTGAATATTTTTTCCACTAAATGCTTGTCATGATGAGGTTAAATGTGCAGCAAATGCTGCTACATGCTAATAGCTAAAACAGGTTCTTTCACTCATACAGATAAAAGACATAAGTATAACATTATTTAACACAAAAGCATGACCAAAATATGTCAAAGTAGCAAGTGAAAGACCAGTGTGTTTGAAAAAGCTTAGTAAATAATGATAGCTTTAATTGCATATGACAACAAACAAAGTTTCCATAGTGGTAAATCCTAAGAAAGTTTAGCAGCTGCTGAAGAATCAAAGGTGTCGTCAGCAGTAAATGGAGAGCAACATGATGCTGAAAGAAGAGTGAACACAGCCCACGGGTTCATTTGTGTTCAAAATTAAAAACACAAATGCTAAGGGGAGAGAGCCTTCTGTCCATACTCTGGTGATCACGCACGTATATCCGTCCATTCAGAGAACCTGCAGATGTGTAGCAAATAGAGCAGTATCATTGCAAACCGTGGGGGCAGTGCTGTGCAGCATAACTCACATGTGACCAGCAAAAGGAAGAATAAAGAAGAAGAAGCTGTGACGTATTTAATGGCCAGACCATTGCTGTCTTCTACTGTGTGGACTCTTATTTCTCTCTCTCTCAGAATCTACTTTATCATGATCTCCTCCACTGGGTTTGCTATTTTGTGGCTGTAGCTCAGATGAAGAGCAGTTTATAAACTAGAGGGTGGGTGAAGTGGTTCCAGGCTTCCCAAAGGGCCCTTGGGCAAGACACTGAACCCCATGTTGCCTCCTGATGTGCATATCAGGGTGTGAGTGTGACATGTGGTGTAAGATTGTAAGTAGGAATCAACTGATACAGATTTTTTTAGGGTCGATACCGACAACAGTATTTCCTCAGCAGCCTCAGCAGATGGTCAATACAACCTGCCGATATTTTGGGCCGATACTGCATTTGACTCCCAAATTAATATAATGAAGGATACAATTAAAAGCTATTTTACCACTTTTTGAATATAAAAAAGGAAAAAACATCTCAGATAAATATATAAAAAGAAACAGTGTACTTGTAAACAAATATCAAAGTTAGGGTTGGCAATGTTGGAAAAACGGTTTGAGCAAGCGACAGTTTAAAAAAACACCACTCGAAACCACACCTTCAGAGCGCAGGGACGTGTGCGCCGATGTTTTACGAGCAGGTTAACGATAACAGCCGAGTGGATAGCTTGTTAGCTTGATAGCAAACAGCTGGCAAACCATGTTTTGAACAGCTTTAATCCACTCACCTCCAACTCCTTCAGTGTAAAAAGTCCACACTGCAAACGTCAGCGCCTCCGAGACTTAATCCTTATCTGTTTTTTTGTTTTGTTAGCGGCAGTTAGCAGTCCGTTAGCTATATTTGTTTACAGTGAGCGGCGCACAGAGGAGTCACATGGGGGACGGACAGAGGGGAGGGACAGAAACGAGACATGAAGGCATCGATTCGTTCTTTCTATAAGTTGCAAATTACCAATTCCTGCCTTTCAGTGCGAATGGCAGGGGTTGGTCAGAGTTCTTACAGACCTGCAGCTCTCACAGAGGTCTGACTTTTTTCCTTCTTTTTGATGAATACATGATGTATTGACTACTGTCAGGATGGAAGGACCATTTCACCCAGATGTCCAGGATGACAATGCCAGGATTCATTGGGCTCAGATTGTGAAAGAGTGGTTCAGAGAACATGAGTCCAGACCTGAACCCCACTGAGAATGTTTAGGATATGCCGGAGAAGACTTTGCACAGTGACGGGACACTCTGATGGGAATTTGTCAAGTGACACTACAGTTACAAAAATTGGGATTTTATGAAAGCAACACAACAGTCTAGAAAAGTTCTCATGTAGTCTTAACAGTCCGCCTTTCAGTCCCCTTTTCTGAATTTACAAGTCACAATTTTAACCATATAATAAAAAAAACAGGAAAATACATGAATGAGTGTTTTATTGGGAATTCTGCTGTATTAATATACAAATATATAAATATAAATATAATATAATTAAATATATTAATATAAAACTTATACTTTACAGTTTTTTTAATGGAAAGAAGCTAAATAATAGGGAACTTTGCAGCAGCTTACAAAAGCCCAGTTAAGTCTAGTCTCAAACCATATTATCTGAGTGTGTCAGTCCAGTTTTAGTTTGAGCGTTGGTTTTTGCATGATTTCAAATTTACTCATAAGGTTACATGCATTCTAATAATATATTTCTGACCTGATATATTAATAATAATTATGTGTATGTGTGTGTATATATATATATATATATATATATATATATATATATGTGTGTGTGTGTGTGTGTTATGTATGTATGTATGTATATTCTATATTCACCATTCACATTTTGAATCCAGCACACACACAAGAGAAAATAGAAGCAAAACTACGAGCTTAGGTCATACCCTCTCCACAGAGCCAGGAGGGCTCCAGCAGCTCCATCATATACTCCACCTCTATCAGGATGTGAGGCCTGTTACACTCCACAATCACATAAGATAGTGATGGCAGGAAGTCGTCCCAGCTCACTTCCTGCCCTGAAACAACAAGCACAGAAAAAGAAGAGGCTTTCATTTTTCTTTGATGACATAAGAGTTAATAGTTTGACTTCATCCACTGAGTAAGAGGAGGAATGTTATTTATGAAATACTAAAACTCTGCTTGGTATAACAATAACAGCACTGACATGGTAAAGGAGAAAAAGAAGCAGTCAGGTTCTGTCATGGCCGCCTGACCCCCGGTAATTCATTTTAGTGCACTGTAGTGCATGTTTTGATTCTACTTATATTGCTAATACTATAAATGCCACTCTGCTAAGTCATGATGCTTCAACTGCCTTAAAATGATGTCACATGTGGGCAGTGAGGCAGCTCTTCTTTACCTGTAGCTTCTTTTATGGATGAAATAAATGTAACCTAAATAATTTTATTTAAAAAATGTTTTTTTTAAATGATATATTAGAATCAATTCCCCAAATAATAAAAAGTCACTTTAGTGAGCTCTCTATTTATTTTAACAGTTTAGTTAAGTTTATTAGTTTATTTGACAGGGACAGTGTACAAAAAACATTAGTCCTAAAAAGAAGAGATGTTTTGTACCAGAGTTAGCCATTGCTAATTTCGGGCAGGCACACACATTTAAAAACACATTACAGAACAAACTACAATCGTTCTAAAATACTAAAAAAAAAATACTGGCAATATAAGATATACAGACAGCAATAAAAATGTTTACAGATGAGCTGAACTGATGCTGACACAGTTGGTGAGCAAGAATATACTTCTTCAGATTACAGGTTTATGTCTACAGCCAGTTTCAGACTCTCTGGGAGCCGATTCCACTGTCTGATGGTCTTAAAAGAAAAAGCTTTTCGTGCAAAGGCAGATGATCTTTGTGGAATGGCACAATTTCTGTGAGTTGTGGAGAGAGATGTTCGGGTTGTTTGATCAGAATAAAGTTTGATGAATTGTTTTAGTGGGGGTGGAGCAGTATTATTGATGATTTTAAAGACTTTTCTTAAACTTGTGTAGCAGATTAAATTATCAAAACTTAGAATTGTGTATTTGCTGAGGATATCACAGTGATGGTAACGGAAAGGTTTTTTATCGAGTATCTTCAGGGCCTGATTATAAAGTAATCTCAGAGGTTTGAGTGTTGTCTCATTGGCCTGAGACCAACAAGACAAACAGTGGGTGATGTGAGGAATGATCATGGCATTCCACAGAGCAAATGACAAACTTATTAATGGACATAGTTGCGCATGTCAGGACTTTGTGCACATAATAATTTAACTTATTTCTAAAGGAGGGTTGTCTCACCGAAGCAGAGAGAATACTTAAATAATCATTGAAGGAAATCCAGACAAAGACTTTTTAGAAGATGGGAGTCCAGAGATCCAGAGAGGAGAGGGTGAAAAACCAGATGAGGATGTCCATGTAAATCAGCTGAAGTGGACACAGGACCCCCAGTCCTCAGGACCCACTGCCCTGCATGTTTTAGAGGTAACCAAACTTTAACACACCTGAATGAAATTATGGTTCGATTACAGGCTTGCAAAGAATTTGATAAGGAAGTTCATCAATCTGAATCAGGTGTGTTGGAGGACAGTGGGTCCTGATGACCTGGATTGAGAGACACTGCAGAGTGCCATTGTCCTATTTGGGCTGAAACCAACATGTAAAGATCTGGATATTTTTCTATTTTGAGCCAAAAAAAAAGAGGTGAAACATACAGAAATATGTTCCAGTGATGTGATTGAACTTCTACTTCTTAATAAAACGTAAACGTGTTATCAGTGTTCCCAGATACCCGGGAAACGATTTAATGTTAATTGTGCTGTTGCCTGCTTTCACCATACTTCACTTCTTTGGTACTGAAGCCACCGACTGATGACATCAGTTCTGAGAAGGCTTTGAAGGGCACTGTAAAAAACACCTTCCAGTACCTGGAAATCAATCTCCTTCTTGGCCTAAGACCCAATAACCAGGGACAAGAAGACCTACAGTACAGTAGATGATGAAGGATGAAGATTTCTCTCTGGAAATCATAAAAAGAAGCCCTAACCGAGATGAAAGAATAATCAAACGTGATGCAGTCTAATGTCAGGTGCAGAATACCTGGGTGAAACAGCAAAACATAACAGATTTCTATTTAGATTTGTTTCACACTTCTGATCAGCAAAGTCCTGTTGTGTACTGAAAGGCAAAAATCGTAACACTGAAGTGAAATAAGCTAAAAACAGAACAAAAAAAAAGTCTGTGATTTTTTTAACCACCCTGACACTTGATTTATATGAAGATAATCTAAATCAAAATTCTTTTTTTCCTCGGGGTCTCAGGACAGATACACTCTGTGTCGTAAATGTGGAGCTTTTGAAAGCAACAAAACACTCATGCATGTTTAGATTGATGACCTTCATTTGTTTTACAGGAATGATTTTAAGCAGCAACCAACTTGAAATAAAGTTTCTACATTGTTGATCGTCTTTTTTCATTCTAATACTTCAAAGTTTTACCAACTATCCAGTTTTAAACCCATTTTGAAATCCCACTTTCATGTAAACAGTGAACATGCAGCAGTCTCACCATGTAAGGACCCCATGGCCTTGTGGACACACTTGCACACCTGCAGCAGAAGCAGCACCTTATCGATGGGGGAGTGCGTCCGCTGCATCAAGATCAGCTTCTGCTTCACCCTCTCCACCTCTCGGCTATCGGGGACCCCGGTCCTCACACCGAGTCTCTCCATGGCCGAGTCCCCTTTCAGATGGAGCAAGTTCTGAGTGAGGCGATGGGTGGAGCCGTCCTGGCTGTGCAAAGCCATCAGGGCTTTCTCGAGCTGGGACCTCAGAGGCCTGAGCACGCAGGAGAACATGGCTCGCTCCAATGCCAGGTCTACAAACAGAGGAAGGGTTTTCATTGTTTGGGGAAGCCGATACAAGAAAATGACTCACATTTTGTTATATTACATGTGTTTTATTCATTTTGCAGGTTGAGAAAGGTGCAATTTCTAAAGGCAATGGCAAGATGCCCGGCAATGCGTGATCAGCAAACTGAACTAATAGTGTCAGGAGGCATGTTGCAACCGTGCAGAGAAGATAAATTCAGCTGCTGAGAAAGCTAAATTAAAAACAATGATTTCAGATTCCTGCTCACTGGAGGCAATGCTTGTTGATCAAGTGGACTTTGCTCGAGTTTTTCTTTTATCTATAGTATTTAACCTTTATTTTACCAGGATGTCTCTTGAGATAAATACATTTTCAGAGGGAGACCAGACCAAGAGGCACACTGTTTGAAGATTTAATCCAACAAAGTTTATCAACAATTTTGCAGTGACTGTCAGATCTGCTATTCAACTAGAATTATGCTTCAATCTGATTCCCTGATAAATCTAACCTGTTTTGGACCATATTATTCAGATGAGAAAATGAATCAACAATAGCACTTTTAAATGTCTTTAGCTTTATGTAAATTTAGGGAGGTGTAGTCAGCGAAAATAATAAGTCCCTCTACTTTTAATGAAGATTTGTTATAATATTGGAATTTATTCAGCATTTATTGTAGCGTAACTTAAACTAGACACACATTTATCCTTTCATTAGATTGCGTAGAAACATTACTTCACATAATTTCATAAAAACACAGAGCTCCATATTAACATGCAAGATCCTTGCTTACAAAACAAATCAATACCAGTGGCATCTTTACAAAATTATATATGAATAAAGTCTCGTACCCAAAATTAATCACAATGTCATTACAAATTCCTATTCTCTATTACAGTTCTTAGTTATTCACTAACCTGTAACACAAAACAACTTACTCATGTAGAGCAATCTAATTCCGAGTTTAGTGAAAAGGGACCATTAGGAAAACAAAAACAACCAACCAAACAAAAGAATTTCTATAATGTAATTTTAAAGCATAACTTTAAAAAGAAACAAAGAAATAACCCTAATAAGCAATAATGTGTCCTTTAAAAAAAACTAATTAACATTCAGATATTATAAATTCTTGTACTTCATAAGGATTTTCTGTGGTTATCTGAGCAGGTTTAAGCTCATGAACATTGACTCTGGGCAGAGGCTGGCCTGTATGTTCAGCTCCAGACATGTTTCAAGAAAAAGCAAGAATTTTAGATTAAAAAAAACACAATTTAGTCCTCAATAACAAGTAGCGTCATCAAAAACTTTAACACACATTTCTGGCTAGATTGCAAATAGTTTTGTCCAGGCTTTTCCATTTTTCATCCAAGTGTGCAATTTAAATCTGGGATTATCACAGAGCTTAATCCTTATGAGTCTTCTGTATAGAGTGACATGCATTCTTCCCTGTACAGTATATGTTTCTTTTCACCATGGGATCTGTTTAAGATAATAAAAAAGAGCAGAGGAATATGTATTACATGGTGCACTGTACCTGGGTCTGCACAGTTACGAGTTCATCAGTATCCATTATCTGGCAAATGGTAAACAAACTGTATGTATATAGCGAGACTTACAATTATGGGCTGTCTGTACTGTATAGAATACTGTACTTATATATGCAAGAAAGCAGGTGAGTTTTGGGTAGCTTCCTCTTGTTTTATGTCATGCTAAGCTAAGCTAATCTTATCCTGATTCAATGCTAAAGAAGCAAAGGAATGATTGTTGAAAAGTTGCCCTGCAGTTGCTTTACTGTGTATTACTTCAATGTTACACCACACCCTTAAAACATCTTGTGGAAATAGTGAGAAATCCCTTTTCTGGGCCAGTTAGAAACTATGGGCTTTTCTCTTTGGCTTAGCATGAGCCAATCATATACGACACACATGCACGCGTGCTCTCACACGTGGAAACACACTCTCAGTGATTCTCCTGTTGTCAGTGGGCAGTCCTGACTCAATATTTTCCACTCATCCTCGTTATCCTTGTTGTTTCCCCTCCTGTATAATCCCCCACATCTCCACTCCACCATACTATAACACTGCCCCTTGTGATCAGCTTTTCTCACACTTTTCCAGCATCCGTCTTCTGTTTACAAGCTCAGGGGAGTAACAGATTACATGTAATGTGATTACAGCCAAACTACACTGCTGACTTTTTTTTGTTTGCTGTTACTCAAAGATCTGTAACTGATGACATTTTCTAAGTAACCTGCCTATTTCTATTGCTCCCTCCCACCCTCCTGTGAATCGTGCTGCTTTTCAAGTGAGCGTGGGACTGTGATATCTTTTTATGATAACCGAGTGGGAGAAAAAAAAATGCAAATGGCTCCCACCGACGCAACGCGAGATAAATCAGAATCACAGCGCAGGAAGGAAGAAAGCAAGTGAGGGAGGACGGACGGCAGCGGCCGACCGCTCTACCCCTGAAGCCTCTGCTCAGCCAGCCAACCATCATCATGTATTTACACACAAACACACCTGCAAGTGCACACTAAGTCACACACGAAGCAGTCCAAAAAAGAAAAAGCCTACGTACACAACTGTGTCCAAATTTCCAACTTCCTTCCTTGCAAAGCAACAACCTGCAATGTCTTTGCAATAATAAACCTGAGTGCAAAGGATGCCGCCCAGAACTCTCCTAATCAAATTTTTCTAAATATCAGAAACAACATGAGCTCTATCCTCTAAACCCAGCAAACTACTCTGTGTTGACAACTCAATTTATTGGAGCCTGGACAGCTCACCACCTATCAGATAAGGAGCTCTGTTTCCACAGACCTGCATCCTCTGGCACTGCATCTAAATAGCAGTTTTTCTTTTTCTCACATCCATCTCATGGTACTCACTTTCTCTTCATTTTTAATGTGATGAACTAATCATGCATGCTAATATTGATATTTAACTCAGGCTGAAATCCACCATACTCAGCTAAATTTAATCAAATAATTTATGTAGTAAGACCAAAAGATGGTGAACAACCCATTAAATAAGTGGTTTCAGTTATAGTTGCAACACATTTCTTGTTTTATAAGTGGAGGTTAAAGGTACAGTCCGAAGTTCCCCCCGTAAAAAATAAACGTTAGACTTGAGCAAGTGAAATCCGTCTCAAAACCCGCCTTTGGCCCTCTCCTCCCATGCCGTGGCGCGTTTGAACGCAACTCTCTCTTCCCCTGGCTGTAATTTGTTCGTTTGTATTGTTTTGGTGCGTTCGGGACGTTTCTGGGTGGAGATTTCTGTTTATATCAGCAGCCAATGACAGAGCTAAGAGCATGACGCTGTGTGGAAATAAGCTCATGATTGGAGCAGACGCCAGTCACTCAAACTCTCGAAGGAAGTTTCAGTGACAACTTCCTTCGAACTGTGGAAGAACCGCGCTGAAGAAAAGGTAAGAGCTTCAGATAATGCACTTTAGAAAACCAGGGTTAATAATAGTTTGGCTTGTACCTGCTTCTGAGCTCTGAAGGAGAAGCTTGAAGTTGAATAGGCTAGCTATAACGAGGCGGCCATTAGCCTAAGAGGGAAGAGCGCTAAGTTTGAATACTGTTGTTCACAAACAGAAACGCTGGAGGGACTTCTGACTCTACCTTTAAAAAGTGAGACAATAGTTTTTCTGATTGACTGATAACAAGGTAAATTAAAATCTTCAAACATTAAAGGTGCAGCGTGTGAAAAATCAAAGGTCAATGGCAGCAAAATTTAATATATAATTCAAAACTGTATTTCTATTGATGAGTAATTGCTTCACTAGAATAACTGTTATATGTTTATTTTCCTAGAATGAGTCATTTATATCTCTTGCTGGGGTGCACATACATGAGCCATTTCTCAAAACCGCACACTTGCCCGAATGCACTGGAATTTAGTGCGTCAGTGCAGACTGTGTACTTCGTTTATAGTGCACACTATTGTCACTAAATGCTGACCCAAACAGGGTCTTCCTGAAGTGCTGGACTAGATTACCAGGCAAAGGGAGACTATACTAAGGAGGTGGTATAAACGCGCAAAAAAAAAAAGACAAGACTATATGAAATGGGGAGTAAAAGATTGGAAATATTATATATATATAAAAATATTAAATTATAAAACAAGCTACAGGGCAGCAGGGGTTGCTATCCCTTCCGTAATACCCACCTGAGAATCTCCGTAGAATGGGGCCTCTAGACGTTGATGTAGGCAATTAACCGCAAAAACCACAAACAAGTGATTGAGACAGACCCATGGAGGACGCCATATTTGTGCTGACATTTTTACTACAGTGTCCCTAAATGGACAAAATAATGGTCTGTGAAGTAAGAACCCTCTGAACTTAAAAACTGCTGTACCAGCTATGTTTAATGGGAGTTAGAGCGCTTTTTGGGATAAGTAACGCCTTAAAATGCATTAAAAGTAGTTCCAGTCATAGTTCAGTCATAGCTACTCCTAAGACCACTGATCCACTTACAGATGAAAATATCTTTATGTCTGGGAGGATTTTCAGTGCTTGGAATATAAAGTCATGTGAAAGAAAACATCTTTTTCTTTCAAATACCCATCTTTATCACTGGATGCCAGTAATTCTTACATACTGTACCTTTAATAAAGTTTGAGCAATTGTGACAATGGAAGGTTTTACAAAGATGACAAGATAAGATTATCTTGTCTTCCCATTTTCAGTCTGAAGACTGAAATATTTAATGACCGTTTACCTTCACTCACACAATGAAGTGACAGGTTTGTGTATGTTCCTTTAATTGCATCTCACACTCTTGGAAAACAGCAGGGTTTTTGCACACAACAGCAAAACTAAAGTCCAAAACTTACAGAACTGAAACCAAAAGTGAAATTTCACTTTGAGAAGCCCTTAGAACAGGTCATAGATATTTCAAGCTCAAGAAAAGTAAAGCGATGTGGATGTTGATATGCCTGTTTTTGTGGAAAACATATTTTCATAGTGTGGGAACACTATGGCATGGCAGAAGCATCCAGGAAATGCACGTGGTGTTGCAAAACAGGATCACACACTAAAGGAGAGTGACTTCTCTCACTAGTAAGAATGTAATTATGGTGTCATATCTTCTCAAAGAAATAGTGGTTTATTGATCACAGTAATATTGCTTCACCAAGCTAAAATCAAACTCGAATTAGATTTTCAAACAACATTTCTAAGAAGCATATTTGGGTGTTTTGATAATGTTGGGATGTGGCTGGGTGGCAGAGACTGAGACTGAACACAGGCAGATGTGTGCAGTTTACAAAGGAAAATGGGGGATAAAGCTGGGAAGGGAAACAGGCGTGAGTGTGTTAGATTTCAGTGAAAACAATGTGGAGCTTTTTGAGAGGGAGGGTGTCATTCACAGTTATTTAGGATTGCCAGTGATGAAGACAGTAAGATCGATGATTAGCCGGTCTTGTACGAGGAGGGGAGGTTTGATGCCTCCTGAGTGTCAGAGGCCAGTTTGCGTAACTGGGCTAGTTAAGCAAGCTCTTCTTATTTTTGTAGGCCTGCAGGATTTTAATTGTCTGAGGAGAGGAGTGTTGGTGGGAGGTTTGAGCCTTGGCGGGAGGGCTGTTTTATGTATTCCCTCATGTTTATATGCACTTTTTGCAGTGTCTCCTGAAGAGGGTGATGTGGTTTTAAGTGGATTGGTTTGGCTGATAGTTTTCAGTGTGGGGTTGCATTGGTGACAACTTTGGAAGCATCAACTATTCTGGAGGCGGAGAAGGCTGTCCTTGGTTGGATCCCTCCTCAGTTTTGATGAATTTCCAGTACTTCATTGAGACCATTGTTTCCTTCAAGTACGTCTGGTGTGATTGTTTAAAAGCTCTGACATGTACGGCAAGATTTTCAGCCTGAGTGATCCTCCAAAGATTTATAACAATATTCAGACATTTTTATCAGTTCTGCTCAAACCAGTGTGTATAAATGCGGTTTCCATAGGAAGGTGTGTGTGCTGCGCTCAGCTTCTGAATTTATTCATGTCTATATGTTATGAGACAGACACACACGTAGTCATGACACAGCGCAAAGTCACATGCCATCCATGAGAGCTGCATTGAAGTTCAATAAAGTTCAGGAAACTGGGATGACACGGGCCTAAATTCTCCTGACTCCCGTCTTGCCCTCTGAATAAAATGATCCTAGGTCTTCTCAGCTGCTGCTTGTCACCTCCACCTCCTCATTGTTTGTAAAAGTAATGCCAGGGCTTTCCTCTCACAGCTTGACAGATACATCCTGCATTCAAGTGAACAGCTATGCTGTAAAACTACTACGACTGCTACTTCCAGAACATTTTTTCAGCCACATAAATGGTGCTGAACTTAGATGTGACCTGCAGCCTACCACAACGGCATGAACAGCACATACGGTGCCATATCCTGAAAGGAGAATGAAATCCATATGCAGTGCAGTCCATAAATACAGATCAGCATTTGTAAATGCTAAAGTTTGACGGCTGTTCACATCAAAGTTGATAAATGTAATATAAAGAGATACAGTGAGTCTGAAGAAGGGCAGCACCCGAAACGTCACTGACTGTTTTTTTTTTTTTATATATATATATATGCACTTTATTCATCCCAATTAGTGAGCCAATTAGGAAATTCATTCTCTGCATTTTCACCCATGTCAGGTTGAACCTGAGAGCAGTGGGCTGCTATTTAATGTGAATAAACCAATTTGAGAGTGACACTAGTGTGCAGATCCATCTTTTCTTTCGTCTAGTTACCCGTCTTGTTCTTCATGGTCCATCACCTAGTTTCAACTTTTTTAGGATGCGCATGATTTTGCACTTATATCATATTAAGAGATACAGACATGAATTTGTGGAGAAAGTTAGACATAATGTGATCTTGTTATTTATAGCGTCTTTCAACAACTATATTAGCCCAGAAACTGGGCCAAAGTGATTTGTGGTTTGGGTTTTTGCATGCTGGGTTGATAACAACTACTCCAATACCTCTAGCTCTGTTTGCTTTCAAGTGTTGCAGAACTTACAGTAGTTGTGACAGAACCACAGTGTGTGTTTAATTTGTCTGTTGTCTCTACAGAAAAATGGCAGCGCAACATGATGGGCTGTCAAGTTGTGGATATAAATTTCTCATTCCAAGGTAATAAATACATGAAGTTTATCATTCATGTGATTCTACGGGGGGGGATCCATATTAATACTTAATCATGAAAACTGACTTGGAGAACAAAAACAAGAATGTGATTTTGACTCAATCTCCTCTATTCCTGTCAAAGGCACGAACAACAACGAAAAACTTAAAGAGCTTCTTAGGGTTTGTAGTTCTAAGACCTCTACAGTCCCTGGGTACCTTCAGGGAGTTCCCAGAACGGCTCGTTCTGAACCCCCTAAATCATGCTATGACCCTTTAAATATAAGTTTTCAAGGTTCCCCGTTACTTACCTTTCTCATTCTCAGGCACCAGGGTTTCGATGGGGGGCTCCAGCTCTCCGCTGTCCAGCAAGCAGCACTTTGCCTGTGACAGAAAGAGACGCAGACCCTGCAGAAGCTGCACGGTGGTCACACGCGATGAGGAAGAGGATGAAGCAGAGGTCAGTGATTTGAGCACCTCTCTCTGCTCCAGGAGAAAGTCCTGAACCATGCCCCCAAAGATTGAGCGCCTGTCCCTGGAAAGCTCCTCCACCAGTCGAGTCACCCGCTTGTCAGGAGCAAAGAAACACACGAATGCCTCGCTCATGCGGTGCAGCCCGCCACGGCCCCGAGAGCGCATCAGCGGCGGCCTCTGGTAGCTGTGTGTTTGGATTTGGGGCATGAATTCTGTATCTGAATCTGAGTCATTGTCCTCATCCATGCTGCTGAAAGAGCTGCTGCTGTCGAGTTCGGCCAAAGATGGAGCTGAACGGTGCTCCAGGGCTAAAAGGGCCACTTCAATGCATTGCTCCTGCTGGGCTTTGGGTGGCTCTTCCACTGCTGCAGGAGTCTTAAACAAGAGAGGGGTCATAATTTCACATGCTAACATGTTTAAAAACCTTTGGTTTGTCCTCACATGCCTGAAGTTACATGCTGTACCACACAAGGCTGAAAGCAAGACTTACTTGTGGCACATAGACCGGCATCATGTCATCTTCCTCGGCTGACCCAGGTGATACAGCTGGCGTTCGCCTCAGGACGCCGGCCCCGGCATGGACTCTCCTCTGTGGGTTGGTGTTGGCCTTGCGCAATCCCTCTGATGCTGCAGGCTGCTCCACTGACGGGGGAGGTGAGAAGGAGCCGACCCCTTCCAGGGACAAATTCATGGAGGACTCGGAGAGCCGGAGCCGCATGCTGCGCTTGAAGCGGTGCCGCTTATTGGAGGCACTGTGGTTTATGTGTTGTGGCTGCTGTAACATGGAAAACTGCATTCAAAGCTAGTTCCTTTTTTGTAAGGACAGAAGGTACAAGGTGTCATCATACTGGCAGATGAATCGTGGGACAGATTCAGAGATCCAAAAATCAAAGCTTGATTGATGTTTGCAGAAAATTTGAAACACTTTTTTTCCCCTTTTGGTTTTACAGATCTAATCCTCTGCTGTCTTATAAATAAGACTGTAATACTTTAACATAAAACGTTAGCATACTCACCAAAGCTAAAATCATTCCATTCTATCAGATTATGCTTGTGGAAGTCCAAACATTGACTACTAACCTTGCTAACCTCCAGCTGAAGAAACAGTGGGTTGATGAAGCAGATTTTGCCTTGTCTGCCTCGGGTCAGCAGAGAACATCGGTCTTGGTTCATCCCCGTCTGGGCCTGGCTGCCGCTGGTTGATGCAACACACCCCATTGGTCCATTCTGGATGTCTGAAGCACTCGGTGAACTCCAGAAGTCTGGTGTGAAAGGAGGAAGCTTAGATACCAAGATTTCAAGCAGGTAACCAACTCTTTACCACAAGGATGCAAAAACAAAAGCTTCAGATAAGTTTTTATGAACCAGTTTCAGAGTTCAAAACTTCTCAAAACCTTTTTTTTTTGCACTGACCTTTGGTTCCTTACAGCTTCTAACATTTTGCTACATTTTTATTTGTTTAAATTTTTATTCTTTTATCCTTTAGATATTTCTCTTTCAGTTTTTATTTTCAATTTTTCCCTATGCGGTCACTTTAAAATCAAATTGTTTTTAAATGGTTTTATTCATATTCAAGACCCTGCAATCCTCATTCCCTGTTCTTTGTGTGGGGACTTCAATGCAGTAGCTTATCATTTAAATCAGAAATCCCCTCTACAATACCAAACTTTTATTTTGCATCCTCCACCTGTATCAGCATGATGCTCTGTAAGGCCTCGCTCCTTTAAAAATGACTTAGGACGCCTGCTGGGAGGCAGCACCTAGTATTTGTGAGCACTTGCTAAAGTGAACTGTAAATCTTTTAAGTGGCACACTTCTAATTTTTTAATCGAAATGTTGAACTGTTAAACTGAATGGTGTGTAGTCGACCCTGACTGCGGATTTAGTCTTTTAGTCTGAATGTTTGGATCAAGTAAACCTTGTTACTTGAAACTTTGTCCATGTTTGATTTAAATATTACAGTATATTCCAGGCAATAAGGGATAAATAAGGAAAAACAAAGAGACAATCTTCACCTCAAACAACACAAACTGCTTTTGCACTGCGAGCTGACAACAGCAGTCATTGTGCAGAAGCATGGTTATCAAGCGTCTGGTTATCACTTCTGACCATCATAAAGTCACACCTCGCTCTTTGCCACTGCGCTACAACAGCACATGTTACTGTGTTAAAATAGATGCGAGCTGCAGTCACTGTTTCGCTCTGCTATTTGCTGATTTTTTCACAAGTGCAACTTTAGTTTCCTTTCAGCCATTTCACCCTGAAAATATGTTTTCAGTTTTAATCTAATCTCCTCATTGTATGAGTGATTAAATGGATACCTTTAAACCTTGTGCAGCTATACAACATGCTGATAGTTTTTACTTTTTTTGTTGTCAAACAGGGAAAAATGTCAAACTTTGCTTTTGTGCAATTGGAAAATAGATAAAAATACACAGTATTTGATTTAATTTAGACTTTGTGGTTGTTTTAAATGAAAATCAACTGTATAACAAGCCATTTCTCAGATATATAGTCAGTAAACGGTCATATATTCTCTTAAAAAGGATGGATATCAGCAATGACTGACCTTGTCCCATGTGCGAGATGGCCTCCAGCTGCCTGTGTGTTGTGGCTTCAGCAATGGCATCTGGTAGCTGCAGGGGAAACGGCAACACATCCCTGTGAATGAGAGAAAAAAATACATTCATCTTGTCATCCTGGTGTGAAACATCTCTGAATTCATGAAAATCTGCTGCCGTAACAACCCCACACTTTCTGCACCAGATTTTGGATCCTGGATGCAAAAAACCACCTGATTCTCAACTCCAACGTACCAACAGGATTAAAGTCAGGCTGCTGTGTTAAGAGGAGCAATATCTCTTTATGGTAAACTGTGGAGTCCTCCTATCCATCAAATAATCTAAAACCAGAACAGTCTGGGTGGGACACAAGCATCCACATATTGTTATCCATATTTTAAATGAGTCAATGTAATAATTTACCTGCTGATACAGTAGAAGGCCACCAGGCGACACAAGTCAGGGAAACTGAGCGCTGAGCTCTCCAAGGCGAATGCTAGTGTTAGAAGAGAAAGTTTGATTGACAAGTGTGGAGACACTTTCATAGGAACTGTCAAAACCAACATGGAGGACACATCTCTGCTGCATATCGCTTTTTCACCTAATGAGTTTAAGAGCAGCACTGCACAAAGAAAGACATGCAGGGCAACACTCCTGTTGTCAGGCTCCCACACTGCTTAAATCAGTGTCATCATCAAGCAAAAGTATCAAAGTTTCTCTTTTGTGGCAAAAACAAAAAAGTAAAATGAAGAAGAAAGTTATGCAGCTACAGTATACTGGGATGAAGGTTAAGTCTGAGGTTAAACTGGAGAATCACCAGTGATTAATTTAATCTAGTTTTGTTTATGTTTTTGTTAAAATATGAGGATCATTACACAGATTTTAGGGAGTTTATATGGTTACTTTATTAAATATTATCAGATTTAGGAGGGGCAGGATTTGTTAGTATCTAACTACTTACTGTGCAAGTTTGTTGTTTCCTTCAACAAAAATATGTCATTTGTCACACAGAGCCAGTTTTATAGCAATAACATTTATCAGGATAAATCCTGAGCATCATCATTGGCCCATCTTAACAAGACTAATTAGATGAATGAATGAATGAATGAATGAATGAATGAATGAATGAATGAATGAATGAATGAATGAATGAATGAATGAATGAATGAATGAATGCCAAGGGACTAAGGATGGAAATTAGCTTTGCTATAATCCTGCGTATTTACATTTTATGTTCATTAATATGCACTGTCCCTTTTTTTGAAATAAATAAACTCAAACTCAATGAATGAATGAATGAATGAATGAATGAGAAAAAAAAATCCACTGAAAGAAATTAATATTTAGCAGTAGTTTACTCCAAAAGTGTGATCTGTTAAATGTGGTGAAAAATAATGTTTTTCAGCTTGAATTCAAACTTAAAATTTGGTTAACTTTTTTTTTTTCTTTTGCATAATTTCCCTGTAAGAATAACAAATTATTTTTCATGTCTTTTACAAACTGTGAGATATTTTATTAGTACATGTAAGGAACCTATTCATTGATTCTTTGATCAACAAGGACAATCAACTTGGACTGATTACAGTAATATTACTGAATTTTTTGGGGGGGTATTACTATCCTGTGTGACTTGGGGATATCTCATGGATACTTTATCAAAATTACTCCTTTTTTATACCACTGGTTTTGATGGCTGCTGTGAAAATGTAGAAACAGTTGCATATTTTGTATACAAGTGGACAACACAACTCATTTTATACTTACTGGAGTCTTCCTCACAGATGAAGCACTCCTTAACAGAGGAGGTGCTTCTTTCTGTTGTCACCCTCAAACACAAAACCTTCCTCTGGCTGGAGGTGCATTTCCGCACTAAAAAAGTCTGTAAGAAGAAAAGATGAATGAAGAAAAAGGGTTCATAAGGAAACAGCTGTAGAAAAGTTTCATCTTGTTTGTTTCGTGCTTTTTCCTTCAACTTTTTGGGATTTTTGCTGCAGGAGGTACATGGCTGATGGGTCCTCACCCCGACAGGCTCTCTGAGCAGGATGTAGAGGGCGGAGTCTTGGCTGAGAGATAGCTGCAGCCACACGGGATGCGTGAGCAACAGACGGTCCAGGACGCTGAAGGCTCGCTGAGAGCCCCGCTGGGTACTGCCCACCGCATGCATCTGCAACGACAGGGAAAAAAAAACAAAACAAAAAAAATCTGATGACTTGCTGCCATGAGTTATTTCACTTTCAGATACTGACAGCAAAAATGTGACAAAGGTGACTCATTGAGATTTAGTTTTAGTTTTTTTTTTTCCTTTTAGTTTAGTTTACACTAATTTAGCAAGTAAATATAACATATTTATTTTTCATAGACGTACAGTAAAATGATTTTATAGCAAACATTCAACTCAAATTTAATGAGTTTGATAGGCTTATTTGTATATTGCAGTACTGTCTGTCCTTTTTGCACCTCTAGTTAAATATCCATGTAATCCCATGACTCTCTCTCAATCTCAATCACATTCAAAGTTTAAGCATTTGTAATGCAAAGTCTGTTCTGAGCAAGCATATCTGCACCATCTGCACAAAGAGGTCAGTCAGGTGATGTCTAATGACAACTTTTAGTTGTTTAGACATATTTACAATAATGACTTGACCTGATTACAATAAATCAACCACTACATCAGATGAATTTGTTTAAGTTTAATCAAATGAACATAAAACACTTCTAGTAAGGTTATGTAAGTAATTTAACTCCACTGAACTATGTAATTTTGCATTGAAATAACATACAGCGGGGGAAAAAAGTATTGAACACGTCAACATTATTCTCAGGAAATATATTTCTAGTAGAGCTATTGACATGAAATTTTACCAGATGTCAGCAACAACCCAAGTAATGCACACATGCAAATAAATCCTAACACTTATGTCAATAAGTTATGTGTAATATAGTGAAATGACATGGGGAATAAGTATTTAATAGCTTACTGAAATTTATTTAATACATAGTGCGAAAGCCTTTGTTGGTGATTCCAGCCTCCAGACGCCTCCTGTATGGAGAAACCAGTGGAATACGTTGCTCAGGTGTGATTTTGGTCCATTCTTCCACACAAACTGCCTTCAAATCTTCAAGGTTCCAGGGGTCTCTTCTGTCAACTCGGATCTTCAGTTCTTTCCAAAGATTTTCAATTGGACTCAATTAATTGGGCCATTCAGGCAGCTTTATTATTTTTTTTATTAAATCAGTTGAGTGTTTCTTTGGCTGTGTGTTTGGGATGGTTGTCTCACTGAAAGACTTTTTTCCATTCATTCTTCCTTCAATGATTTGAAGTCTGGCAGTACTACATGCTGAAAAACAGCCCCACACCATGATGTTCCACCTCCAAACTTCACTGTTGCTATGGTGTTTTTGGGGTCACGTGCAGTGCCATTTCTCCTCCAAACCTGTTGTGTCTTCTGACATCTAAAGAGTTCAGTTCTGGTCTCATCTGACCAGACTATGTTTTCCAGAATGTCATGGGTTTGTTCAGATGTTCTGTTGCAAACTTCAAACGAGCATCAACATGCTTTTTCTTCAGAAATGGAGTCTTGCATGGTGTGCGTGCATGAAAGCCATGGCAGTTGAGTGCATTACTTCGCGTTTTCTCTGAAACAACTGTAGCTGCTGATTCCAGGTCTTTGTGAAGCTCTCCACGGGTGGTCCTGGGGTGTTGGAGAACCTTTCTGATTATTGTTCTGACTCCTCTGTCTGAAATCTTGCAAGGAGCACCCACCTGGCCATGTTCTTTCCACTGCTGGATGATGGCCCCAATGGTGCTTACTGGAACTTTCAGAAGTGTAGAAATGCACCTGGAACCACTGCTTTTCGTGTGTTTTGTAATAATAAGGTTGGGTAGGTCTTTAGACAGCTCTTTGCTTTTACCCATCATGGAATGCTTCTTGTCTGACCCGAAACATTTTGAAAGGCATCAATCAGGACTAAACCAGCTGATATTACTTTGCACTGATAGGGGACTTGATTACTTTGTAAATACTGAAAGACTTCAGCTGTTTTCTTGGCTTTCTATACTGTATCTCTTTGTGCCTCCATTTTTTCATGTGTTCAATACTTATTCCCTGTGTCATTTCACTATATTAGATTCCATTTATGGACATAAATGTTAGGATTTCTTTGTATGTGTGCATTACTTGGGTTATTGTCGACATCTGGTGAAAATATTGTGTCAATAGCTCGACTAGAAATATATTTTCTGAGAAAAATGTTGACGTGTTGAATACTTTTTCCCCCCGCTGTAAATCATTTACATTTATTGAATGTGATTATTTCCATTTAAAGCAGCTGAATAAAAATGTGTTGGACTAACTCAGTTATATTACATTGTACGAAAGGATAAAATTTGAGTTTATCCTACATATATTTATTGGATGAAAAAACTGCCCTCAATTTAATTGAGTTGACCCAATGAATAATTTCTTGTTATTAAAAGTAACCGTCTCCACCTCAAAGATATGACTACTGACTGTTTTATATTTTCAGCTTTAGTGTTGTTGCTTGAAGATGAGTCTCAGGTTGTTCATTCCACACCGGTTGTGCTCAGGCATTTTGCAACAAGTAAAACCTGCACAGTTACACATGCATATGTACATGAGGCAGCAGCTTTTTTTAATGGCAGCTACCCGGTACTGGAACTCACTGCAACTGCATTTAAAACAGACTTCTTTACTGTCCATTTCCAAATCTGGACAGAAA
Source organism: Atherinomorus stipes (assembly GCA_023101725.1). Lineage (NCBI taxonomy): Eukaryota > Metazoa > Chordata > Actinopteri > Atheriniformes > Atherinidae > Atherinomorus > Atherinomorus stipes. The sequence continues at coordinate 72,514 of JALJCO010007832.1, forward strand.
ACCCACCTCTTTTCATTGGCTATTGGTTCAGATTGAGAGTTGTTTTTACTTTTTGTACAGTTAGATTTTATGTCTTTTAAGGTCTTGTTCATCCTCAATGATCACCTATTTGGTCAGCATTAGCTATATTTTAAAATGTCTAAATAAAGTTGGCTCGACTATGAAAATGTCCCAGATTTTATTTCAGAGGTTTTAAGGTTTAGTTTGTTTTACAACATCAGAAAAAAGCAATTATGCAAAGCATCTTTGTATGCCTCTACCACTTTACAGTTGCAGAGGGGTAGAAATAAGATGATTTTTTCATTGGGTTTTTATATTATATTGAGGCCAACAGAGATGAGCCTGACAAAGTGTAGAAAGGCTTTATAATCTGTAAAATGCAGGCTTACGTCTGGATCCGTGTGTCATATATGTAGACAACACAGATCACAAGGTTGTTTTAAATCCTTTAAAAACACATTTAATTAGTTAAGTGTAGCCTGCAGTGCCCTCTCTGAGTCTGAGCAGCTGGGAGTATACGTCCATGTCCTGTGTCCAGCAGTGTTAAAGGTTGCTCCTTTGACTCTCAGGTGTTGTGTGTTGCACCTGAGTGGCTCTTACAGCCACTTTTGAACTAACATTGTGATTTGTAGCTGGAGTTTTTAACCCCTGTAATAACCTGACACCATCTGTCTTAGACTAAATTTCAGTTTGTAGTTGCTGAACATTCACTTTACATCCTGCTTTTCTTTTCTTTCCATCGTCTGTGCTGTATTGAGTGCTGCACACCTCTAGACTTCAGTCGTCACTATAACAGGAAACGCCATAAAGGCTTTACGCAGCTCACATCCTCGAGACAAATACACCTTTACATGTTTGTAAAATGAAGCAAAATCAATTTGAACTGTGTGTCTTTTGCGTATTTTTGGCTCTTTAATGTTAACATTCAATCACAGCTTTACTTTCTCTCTCTAAGATTGGCTTGCTGCTGGATGTCACACTGTGTGGGCAGCCGGCAAGCGCTTGCCAGCGTAGCAGCAGATGGTTGCCATGGGAACCTGGGCCTACACATCCTACCAGGCATTCCCACTCAGTGAAACACCCTTTCCCTGACAAGTTGGAGATGCGCGTGTCTGCATGCGTGTGCGTACATGCACACATTTGTATGTTTGAACACACAGACACACTGGCACACACTCTTTTGCCAAAGGGTGACAGCTTTTTCCAGGGTGCAGAGGTGTTTTATTTCTTTGTGTGTGTGTGTTTGATTTCCAGTTCTTTCAGAAAATAATAATAAAAACAACTTTTAATAACATACATTTATTTAAGTGCTTTTTCTTTTAAAAGCACAACAGATCTCTGATGCTGCAACCTGTTTCTGCCGCTTTACAAGAAGTGTTATGAATTTTGGTTCCATTCAACAACACATTTAAATTTTTCACATTTTTACCACCTCTTGTCACCAATTACATTACTGTCTCCAGTAGAAATGGGTTATCTCTGCTCAAATCTGTACTCTTCAGGACCATTAACGGTAAACGGTTAAAAGCACTTGAGAGGTAGGAAATCAAGTACACGAGATATCAATCATATGAGAGAGTTGGTGTTATGTAATAATAATAATAATTGCAGGCTTGTACTGTCAGCTGCAAGGCTAATGGTGGAAAATGAGAAAAAATATCAAGACTTTCATTATGTGATGTCCTTGTGAGACTTCAAAAAATATGATCTTTGCCAATTAAAGTTTACATGGTAAAAATATCTGCTCGGGCAAGGAAAAACAGTGGTTTTTGAACGATAACTTAAGTAAACACAGTTGCAATGAATTCCTGAGTATGTGGTCATCCACAAAGAACTGCATGCATACCTTCTGATATTATCTAAATACCCCACCAGAGCCTTGCAGACCTGTGGATGTGCAAGGTGCATCAGCATGTTTAAGCAAAATCCCAAATGTAAAGTTTATATTTTCTACATTATACATATAATCTAAACAGGGATTGTCACTATGTTAAAGTTTTATTACACAATTATCCTGGTAAAATAAAGAGAAAGAAAAAAACAAACAAACAAAAATCACTCCACTATGTATAGACCAACATGTTTTGGCTTATGCACAGAATCCTTTTTAACACAGCATAATTACTTTAGTGTAAACTGGCTTTTCCCTGGGCTGTTTCCATGTCTATTAAATGAACTGGTAAAAATGCTGTCTTTATGTTTAGCTATTAGCTTATCATTACAAAGTTTGACAAAGACCCCGAAACCGCACGTGACACCTGCTAAAAAGAAAGAGGAATTTTGTGGATCATTTTTACTAAAGCACCAAAACTTATGTGAGACAGTCCCAAATGTGACGCGTTGTCGCTGTTCATCAGGCACATCTTAGCTATATGTTTTACATTGAGAAGTAAACAGAAAAACAAAGCCCTTAGAAAATGATAATGATGACAAGCTTTTCTCGACAGCAAGCACTGATTAAAAGTAATCTTTTTAATAATGACTTGTTTCTGTTAGGTGTCACCATTAGCAACAACAGAAGTCAGCAATTTCTAACAAACCGATGTTTTCATGCCTTTCATTCTGCCTTCTGTGAAAAATATGGCAGCTTGCAAATCCAATTTTTCAACATACAGTAAGCTCTGTTTTGTCTTTAATAAACATGAATAAAAACAAAAAGAAATTCGTAAAATCACATAAAGTGCTTACAACAGATGGGCTCAGATTAAGTGTCTGATAATAACTGAAAGGCTCTTTATTGAAGTCCAGCTGAGGGAAATGGTGCATTTATGAAGCCTAATAAAAGGTAAAAAAAAAAAATTTTAAAAAAGGCAGACAAGAACTGTCACAAGTTAGAGAAGAGTGTGAGTAAAGATTGGATAACCATTGCGGAAAATAGATACAGATGACTGGAATGTAATAAAGTTGTAATTACCGGTAACTATGCTACAAAAATACGTATAATCCTGGAAGGTGGACTGTTGATATGTGTAAATTATAAATAAGAACACAATATAAAGTTTTGTTAGAAACTAGAAACAGACATATTTTTTCATTAAGATTTCAGCTCATCTGAACTTACGGGAGAAACACTATAAAAACATTTGTACAGGGGCAACAAAAGGCTGGAAAAGCACCTGCACATGTTCTACACCATTGGAAGGCTAAGATTCTTGAGATGTGAATGATGTATACCATGCAGGCAACAATCATAACTGTAGATTGCTTATTTGTCACTAATGCAATTTGTATTTGAAGCCATATTGCATTCTAATAGCAGATGACACTGCAATAAAAATGGTCCTGTTACATCAGCAAAGGTCCAGTAAAAGCAGTCCTGTAAAACTGTTAATCAACAGCAAATCTTTTTTTTTTAATCAATAAAAACCTGTTTTAGGTTAAAATGGAAGAAATTTTAAGGAATTAATTAAATTGTTAAAGGAGTGATGGCAAGGGTACAAACTATTTCATGTAGTTGATATTGCTGCAATTCTTTAAAGAAAAATAAAGTCACTTTTTTCAGGGGGGTTGTTTTGGCACGCCAGATTGCCCTCCTAATGATACGGTAGGGTAATGATATGGTCTGCCATGAGACCAAATTGACTTAATTTTTTTTATTTTATTCTTTTTAATATACTTTATTTTTCCCATTTAGAGAGCCAATTAGGAAATTCATTGTCTGCATTTTCACCCATCTCAGGTTAAACCTGAGAGCAGTGGGCTGCTACTTAAAGCGTCGGGGGAACAGTTGGTGGTGGTGGGTGTTAAGGATCTTGCTCAAGGGTCCACAGTGGTTCACGTGAGTGCCGTGTTGGAGACTCGAACCCGGGCCAAAGGCCGCAACATTACCACTACGCTACCCACTCCCACCACCTCCCTATTCGTTACAACCTTATTTGGAAAAACTAGGTCAACCTACCAGCAGCTAGCGGTCAGAGTTTGTTGTTTGCTAAAGGCTATCTGTTAGCATCATGGGCACTTCAGACAGTGAACTTGCGCTTATAAGACAAGACTCCATTTAGAAAATAAATAAAGTTAAAGGTAATGACAATGTTGTGGTTGCCTCCTTCAGTGTTGCTGCAGAAGTTTTTTTCTTTTAAAATCCACTTGTTAGGATTGCAGTCAGACATGCTAGCGTGACTCGCTGGTGTATCAGCTGGGGGAGGAGGGGAGGGGGGAACGAGAGCAGATGGAGCAACGAGAGGCGAGGAGGAAGGCTGTTCGCTTTGATGGTGTGCTCTAATTGGAGAATATGAATTACGTAGATTGACAACCTGCTGTCTGATTCATCCATTTTTGAACAAAGAAACAAAGCTGACTGCTCGTGAACGGGGACTTTGATACTTGCTCTTGACATTCACCTGACCTTATCAGTGCCCAACAGATATTATACCCCCCAAACCACAGAAAAGTTAACTTTGTTGTCATGGCACCTTTAACTAAATTTTGCTCTTCTCCGGCACTTTTTCCTCAATTTTGGAAGCTCTTACTCTTGCTTAAATTAACAAGGTTTATTATCAAACTCTAAATGCCCCATCCAAATAAGATGAAAATCTGCAGCACATTTGGTCTTAGCAAGTCTAAATAAACCAACACTAATGTATAGCGACAATCTCAGTTTCTACAGAAGAGTAATCGGGCCACCGAAAAAAGAAGAATATAACTCTGAGAAAAAGTCAGAATTCTGACTCCCCCCCCCCCCCCCCCCCCCCAATCTTTTAAGGGGGGGGATATCTTTTTATCTCTAAAAAGGATTCTGACTTCCTTCTACCAAAAACCTAAAAAACGTTATTTTTTTTTTCTTAAGTGGCCCACCGTTGGGAGGTGGCCAGCCTGGTGTCACGGTCCGCAAACAACAACCTCACTCTCAACACAGACAAGATGAGGGAGATGATAGCAGACATGAGAAAGGAGAGGAAACATCATCGGCCACTGTTCATGGACCGGGTGGAGCAGGTGAGCAGCTTCAAATTCCTGGGTGTCCACATCAGTGAAGACTTCACCTGGACACTGAACATTCAGGAAGGTACAACAACGGCTGCATTTCCTGAGGATAGTGAGGAAATTTGCTACATCTCCAAAGATCCTCTGCAACTGCTACAGCTGCATCATTGGGAGCATCCTGACCAGCTGCATTACCGCATGGTAGCACCACTGCCACGGACAGCAGATGCCTGCAGATATGGGCCTATTCCACTTTTCCATGCACATTTTCATAACCCTTCCACACAGCACGGCATGCTTTATTTGTGTTTCCTCTAAAACCTGCTAACATTTTCTGCACCCGTTTTAGAGCTAGCTCTAACCGTGCTGAACCTACACAAAACGTGATGTACCTGATGGTTCTCCACTGACTGGTCAAAGGAAATTGCCGTCTTACGCGTTTCGCCTCGCCTCTTCTAAAAATATCTAGCTCTGTTTTCAGTGACTACAAACCACAGAGAAAAGAACAACAGCAGTAACACCTCGATATCATCCAATGCCTCCATTGTTGTTTTTACTTGACTGACAACCGCGTGGCACGGCAGAGACGTCATGGCAGTCTCGACTGCGCCTACTCCACACACCTCCAGGTGGTAGACTACTGCTTCTCCTGTGTGGAAACAAAAACCGTCCTCGTCGTCTTTTAGCGTGTGGTGCTGTACTGTGCTGTACCGTGCCCTGTGCAGCTGCAATGGAAAGGTCCCAATAGTGGTAAAGACTGCTGAGAGGATCACTAAGACTCCCCTGCCCTCTCTGCAGAGCATCTACAGAGCCCAGAGGAAAGCTGCCTCCATCCTCAAAGACCCCACCCACTCCCAGCACGGACTGTTCACACTCCTACAGTACCTTCAGGCTGGGGTACAGGAGTGTGAGATGCAAAACCTCCAGACTCATGATGTTCGATACTGGCTTTTTAACCGTTATCCAATATTCTGATATTGTCCAACCCTTAATTTCTGATATCAACCGATACCAATCTATGCAGAGAACTTTGAGATTGTATTTCTCTTATTTTGAGAAATACAACTACATTCTGCTCGGAGAGCAAAGATCCAAAAATAGCCTTAACTCCACCAGAGGAGTTCATTTTGGACATCTGTCATATATCGGATACTAGCAGGTATTAAGAGAACACGTGGCTAATTCTAATGTTTCTGACAACTTTGTAACTTAACCAACAACTTAGACATATTATAAGCAGCTTTAAGCAAGTCACTCTGGAGCAGCAGCAGCTGCACCGTAGTAGGGCTGTCAAAATTGCTCCAAAATGATGTTGGAATATTTGCTCTAAAATTAACACATAATTCGAATAAATTTGAATATCCATTTGAGCAATGTGCCAATAGGAGGACAAACTAATACAAGACATAACTACTTGTACAGACTAATCCGAGCAGCGCTTTTGTGTGTTGCGCCATCTTGCGGCATGGCTGTTGCTTAGTGAAGGAGTCCCAATTACCTCCTATCTGCCAACATAGAAAGCAGCGTGAATATCTGGATTTACAACGCTGGACAATGGTTTAAGGTAATGATAACCTATGGGTATGTTATCCGGAGATCTCTAAAATATTCTGACATTTTTATTTATTCATTTTTGGGCTGCACGGTGGCGTGGTGGTTAGCACCGCAGTCTCACAGTAAGAAGGTCGCTGATTCGATTCCCGGTCCAGCATGTAGAAAAGTCCTTGTTATTGTGGAAGAACTTCATATCCCAGCATTCCTTTCATGTGACTATGGTGCAGCTGCTGCTGCTACAGACTGACTTGCTTTGAAGCTGCTTATTCAGGTGTTAAAGGTACAGTATATAAGAATTACTGACATCTAGTGGTAAAGATGGGCATTTGAAAGAAAAGATGTTTTCTTTCAAATGACTTTATATTCTTAGCACTGTAGTGAATGTACGGTGGCCGTTAGTGGCCAAAATTCTCCCAGACATAAAGATGTTTCTTCTGTAAGTGGATTCAGTGGTCTCAGGTGTAGCTTTGACTGTACTATGAGTAGCTATTTTTTATGTCTTTTAAGGGATTACTTATCCCAAACAATGCTCTAACTCCCATTAAACAAAACTTGAAAGTTCAGAGGGTTCTTACTTCACTCACATTGTTTTGTCCATTCAGGGACACCATAGTAAAATGGTGGAACAAATATGGCAGCCTCCATATGTGCACTACCCAGCAAGTAGATGTAAATGACACATTCTAAGAAAATAAACATGTAACAGCTATTCTTGTGAAGCAATTACACATTAATAGAAACACAGTTTTGGATTAAATATCACATTTTTCTGCTATTGAACTTTGATTTTTTTTTTTTTACATACTGTACCTTTAAGTTGCTGGTTAAGTTACCAAGTTGTCAGAAACATTATAACGAACCACATATTGGCTAATACCTACTAGTATCTGAGACATCTATCAGATAGATATTTTTTTAATTAATTAATTTATTTTTATTTCAATTCACTTATTCAGTGTCATACACCACAAAAGGTGCCCAGCCCACATGGGCTTACAAAGACACGAAAACAAATAATAGGCAGTCATCAACATACAATATATCAAACAAAGAGTGTCCTCTTACATTGAAGCCAAGCACTTAACAAAAGTGAGCCAAGATTGGTTTATACTTAAACAGATACTTAAGTCTGTCCTCATCGGACATTGTAAACAACAGTACATCTACATCAGACAATTTACAAAATAATTGCTTTCTCAATTCATGATATAGAGGGCAATGAAATACGAAATGCAGTTCATTTTCGACATCATTTAACTGACACAAACAACATATGCGTTCTTCCCATAGACTGTATATAATTACTGGATGTGGCTTGTGGTTTTTGAATAGAGAAATGAGAAGAAGTTGGGGGGTTTTATTTCTGTCGAGATGTGGGTGTGTGGTGTGTGGCGGGACTAGGGAAAAATGAAAGGTGGGGGGGGGGGGGGGGGAAAAGAAGTGAGGGGAACGTGGGGAAAGATAATGAGAAAGAAAAAAAGGGAAAAAAAAGGGCGGATGAGGGAGGATGAAGAGAAGAGAAGAATTGTTACTGGAGCGGTGAATGGGAGTTGTGGGAGTGAGTGGAGAATGGGATGAGATAAGAGGAAGGGAGGAGGGGGGGGGGTGGGGGTGTAGCGTGCGGAGGAAGGGAATCAAAGTAGATAATGATAATAGGAGAAATAAAAAAAAAAAAATAAAAAAAAAAGATATAAAAATTCATTCGAAATGAAGGTAAAGATGAAATAATAAAAAAAAAATGAAAATTATTTTTGGATGAGGATGTAAATATGTTTATTTGGGGGGGGAATTAGGTGTAAATGAGTATGGGTGGGGTGATTGGGGGCTGGGGGAAGGATGGAGGAAAAATAAATAAAAGGGGTGTGGGGGGTTTTGGGTTCTTCCTCTGGGACTGAGTAATACCGACCCGTCTCCAGGGCCAAAGGCAAAGTTCCAGACCTCAACTGAGCACACACTGATCTCTGAGCTCTAGTCAAGTACATAGATATATGTATCATATATCAGATACTGGTTGTCATATACAGCCAGCAGTCCAAAATGAACTCCTCTGGCTGAGGTAAGGCTACTTTGGGATCTTTGTATTTCTGGACTGCATTTCTGTGCTGGACCTTTAAAAAATCATTAGCTGCAGCTGCCAGTCGTACTGTGATTATTGAGATTATGTGCATTCGTATTTGCTATATTCTCTTTAAAAAAAGCAAAATAAAGTTGTTCTTTCCTGGATAAAGTGTATGCGACATGTCTCACACAGGTGTTTTCACTTATCTTGACTTATTGGATCTCCTGTGTTCCTCACACACTTGGTAGGTGTGTAAAATTGAACCCTCACCTTTTTTAATCAGCACAAGCAATTAGCTACATTCACATTGTTTATTTGTTCTTATCACTGGTGCTACAATTAGCATAGCCAACATTTTATGTTTTACACAGATGTCCAATCCCAGTCTGTATCATTAACTGTGGAGACTGCATTTTTCTTTAAGCACCATGGACAGGTGCTTGAAATGCTTGAATGCTTGAATATGGCATGAAATTTTATTTCAATGAGGAAAAAAATATTCCACCCTAGTTTTGGGAGCTTGGGGGGTCCTTATAATATATCAATCTGAAAATCTGCCGGCATCCTGTAGGTATTAGAAATTTCCCTGCTGCAGCACACCTGACTCTAATCAATAGGTAATTGTGCAGAGCTGGATGTGAAGCTCTACACAAGTCAGAAGGTGTGTTGCCACAGGGAAACTCCTAATATCTGCAGGATGATGGCCCTCGGGTATCGGAGTTGCCCATCCCTGCTGTATGGACCCTCATGAAGCAGTTGCTGGTGGATGTGAAACAAGAGGGGTGTCACATTTTTGGCACTTGGCTTTAGGTGTACCACTATATGCATTTATAGGACTGGTGGACTGCTAGTTCGATTCCCGGCTGGGGAGGGGGTTCGAACAATTCCAACTGTGGCCTTCCTGTGTGGAGTTTGCATGTTCTCCCCGTGTATGCGTGGGTTCTCTCCGGGTACTCCGGCTTCTTCCCACCATCCAAAGACATGCGTGTTTGGTTAATTGATCACTCTAAATTGTCCCTAGGTATGAATGTGAGTATGAATGGTTGTCTGTCTCTCTGTGTTGGCCCTGCGACAGAATGGTGACCTGTCCAGGGTGTACCCCGCCTCTCGCCTGATAATAGCTGGGATAGGCTCCAACAACCCCAGCGACCCTGAACTGGATAAGTGGTACAAAAAAATGAATGAAAAAAAGGATGAAATATATATATATTTTTTTGTACATTGGAGCATTAATTTCAACTATTATTCATTTCCGGAAACTGTCTTTAATGACAAGCCACACTGGAATATAAAACGCACATCTTGTGATTACTTATCAAAGTTTAACAAAACAAACTCTTTCAAAGGTCGTTGTACATTATATAACATTATATTTCACAATATCTCCCTGATGAGTCATTAACTCACAGCAACACACAGCTGTCTCTGTTAGCATTAGCTAGCATAATAACATTACGCGGTGCGTCATTTTCGGGTGCACAGAAATGTGAAATAAAGTGCCAGATAATTGAGTGTTCACTGTAATTTACAGTGTTTTTGTTGTTGGGGATTTAATCCAATGTTTTCTTCGCCGTGGCAGGCTGACATCAAGTTATTTCTCCTCTGCTCTGTGTCCGGTATTCCTCCCCGATACAAACACTGACATGAGTGGACTGAGCAGCAGCATCATCCAGTTTTGTCACAGACAGCAGAAATTTTCACGAAATAAATGTCCATGATCTTCTTATTCACTTATTACCACAATTAAAGTTTTCCACTGCTGTTCCAACAACCAGTGTGTCCTTGTGACAGTCCTTCCAGATTTCCTCCATGTTGTTAAGAAAAAAGTTATTATCTGTTCTAATTACACATGTACAAAAAACGCTTCCCAGGCAATGGTGGTTTGGCCAGATAAGTCTGCCAAGGAAATTAGACAATGAACCCCCGAGTATTAATTTTCACATTAGAATCTCGGGTTTTTATTAATATTTGAACATATATTCGAATTTAGAATATTCGCTGACAGCCCTACACCGTAGTCACATGACTAAAATGAATGCAAGAATATGAAGTTCTTCCAGAATAACAGGGACCTTTAGCTACATGCTGGACCGCTGCTAATGGACCAAGATCCAGTGAGATTTTGTAACAGAAAAATAAGATCTTGTGATATTTCGTTAGGAAAATATCGACACAACAAAACCGGTACAGATATTTTTCCGATATCACATTTTAATATGATGCCAATAATATCATTAGACAGATCATATCTGACATCTCTACTTTTAGCTTGATACTCTAGCTTTTACTCTAAACATTCATTGTTATCTTTTTAAACGAATAAGTGTTACCTAGCACAAAATAGTCTGTAGGCTTTAAGACTGATAATTTCAAATAAATGTATTACTTACATCAGAGACCAGAGGTTCTCCTCACATGAGCGTCAAATAGGTAAAATTATTTGTTTTCAAATAGTTCAAGGTCTGCTTCACAAAACGTGTTGTGAGTGTGTATAAATATACAATAAGTGTTTGTGTGTGACTTTGAGTGGGTTGTTTAAGTCACCTTATTATATATCTGGAGCCAACCACCACGCAGATCCAGAGTCTGATGACCCAACCACAAACACAACCACACAGGGCTACAAGACTAACAGAGAGAAGAAAACAAACCTCGGAGCAAGACCCAAGTGTTTCACTAGCCATTTCCAGGTCCGCCTTACATAAAATGCAACACTGCCCACTCACACTGAAAGACTTATGTAATTCCCTCAGAGAAAGAGAGACAGGAATCGAGAAACAGAGGAGGAAGATGAGAGATAAGGAGAGCAAAGCCTTGATTGGAAATGAAATAGAAGAGGGAAACCACAACCCTAGCAGCCATGCAGCCCTGCAGCTCAGACTGGAAACATGAGAAGCAGAAAACGCTCAGCAGAAGGGGTTTTAGCACTGAGGGCAGCAGCAAGATAGTCCTGAACGTCTGATGATGCTTGAAGCACTGAACACCTCACAGCTGGGAAATGATCAGACTGTTTGGGCTAGACTTGTCTGAGGGAGAATGGAGGAAGTAGTAGAAGGTAAATGTAGGACTGAGTACAAGAGGACTCGTGGAAAACACCACATCTTTCTTCTGACAGGCTCAGGAAAAGATGAGTAAGCTTCCAGGGTCAAAACTGGAGTGGGTGTTACAGCATAAGAGTCCATGAGCTGTACTGTCCCGGTGTTAACTTTCAAATTAACATTCAGAAAACTGACTGCTATACGCTTTTTGGAGAAAGGAAAATTGGAAAGAGATTGTTGCATGACTGAAACACTGGCCAGAAGGACTGATGGACATGCTGGCTGAGTGACTGATGCAGTGATTCACTCCACGCTGAACAAAAGAAGCATTTTAAACCGATCTGACAAAAACACAACAGGTGCTGTAAATACCTGCCAGTTTTATTTAAATTGTGAAAGCAGCTGCCAATCATCAGACCCCATCATCAGAAGATATGTGCTTGATTTGATCAGACTGGACTGAAGCCCCAAAAGACAACTTTAAAGTCTGAAGGTGAGGAAGAAAACACGTTTCAGTGTTAAAATTGAACATTTTTTGGGAGAACAGTGTGGGACGAGAGGGTCACTGACATTGAGCAGCTGCTCAGCAGGAGGATCAGCCTCATGCAGATGGACAATAACACAATGTCCAGATTTCAGGACATACTTTGTCCGCCTCCAGAGCAGAAACACAGCGGCACCCCCATGGGATCAACACCCTGTTTAAAGGCGACACCTGCAGCACAGCCGAGCTATGCGCTTTTCTGGCAGCTCAGTCTGATGAAAAATAGGTAGTACTGTATGTCCATCTATCCAGGTGTCAAAAACATAACGTCACAAAGACGGAAATTGTGAGATGGTATGTTTTTACATTTTCTTTTTTGTATAGGGAAGTGTTCAGGCAATATTATGACAAGAGGGGTTAACAGTCTGTAACACATGCTACAGCGAAGTTCAAGCCCCATCTGGAACAATGCTCTTAAACAGCTTTTTAATCTGTCAGTTGTTCTTCTTTGTGGTCAGACATAAAAAGAAAACTTGGCAGGGCTTGAATATTTGTAAATATTAGTAAATGCATGATGACAGATTCACATGAATTTGTATAGTTTGCAAGTTACACCAAATGCTCCTGTCACAACTTGTAAAATGAAATGTAATTGTTCACATATTTGCTTGCAGTGATAAATAGTTTACGAACAAGCCAGTTCTAAAAGCCAATTCTTTGAAGGGAACAAGTAGAACCAACTTCCATCAGGGAGAGACAAATCTTTAGAAGGGTAGGGACTTTGCAGAAAGACTAGTATCACGTGATTTGAAAGAGGGAAGATGAGCAGACCCTTAGAAGACGGGGAGGTTAGTAGTGGTGTGCAATACTGAAAGATTTGGTATCGATCCAGTACCGAGTAAATGAATACAGATAAACACTTTTTAATAGAGCTTTCAAAGTTAACACTTTGAAGCCAGATTAATCTGCGGAATGAATGCATTCATTTTTTCAACACATTAACGCAAAAACAACAAAGTTATAACTCATACCATGGAAATCCAAATATGGCATTATTATGGAGACAGATGGTTATTTTGCGCATTCAGTTGCCTCGTCACAGTGGTGAACTGAATCCACTGAAAAATACTTTATCCTCATTATTTATGAAAATTTGGATTGCTTTCAAACCATACATGCAAGGAACCTAAAGAATCGAAATCATCATGTAAGTATCAATCAACATCGATATCAACGTTGGCATCAATATTATCGATAGCTGGATCGATCTGCCCACCACCATAACTTCGTGATACAGGCCAGGTACACGCATTAACAGGAAGAAAAGAACTTATATTCAAATACATCTGGGGAAGCAGAGGTGGAAAAACCTGGTCCAGAAAGTAAAAATCCTGCCATGTTTTTGGATCTGCCTGTAGATTTAGAAAAGGCGTTTTCACTAACGAGCTCATCTACCTGCAGAGGAGCAATTAAATTCAGCTGGTGCAGTGATCGTTTGGAACAACTGCTGGACAGGATTTTTACTTTCTGGACCAGGTTTTTCCACCTCTGTGGGAAAGTGGACTGATTCTAAAGATTGATAATGTTTAAACTTTGGTCTTTATCTATTTGATGTATACGTTATGGTTGTTGTGGTTTTGTATTTACAGTCCATTTAAAAATTTGATTACATTATAATTCAGTTGCTGAATTAAGTTTTCTAAGATGAAAAACAGCATAAAAAGGGCTTTAAGAAAACACATGCACACAAAATTAACTTACAAACAACACATAATTGCTAAATTTAAAATTGAAGCTCTGAGTGAGACTAATGAAGAGCCATATTAGAGTCAAAGAGCTGAATCTTTGAAAAGAACCACCCCGTGACCTTACATCTGGTCAAACTGGTCCCGACTTTGACCTTTCCAGTCGCTCACATACTGCAGCTTAATTTCTGAGGACTTGTACAAATAACATTGTAAACACACACACACACACACACACACACACAAAAAATCAAGGCAGGGAGCCAAATGAATTACCGGTAAGTTGAACTGAGATGAGTTGAGTAAGTAGAAATTTTTGAAGGATTTAAAATAAATAAAAATAAATGTGATATTATCTTTTGCTCATCTATGGTCTCCATTTGCCTCAGTCTTTTGCTTCAGTTTCTTATATTTTCCATTATTCATCAGCACAACTCAAAGAACCCACATTAACTTGCATTCAGCTGAGTTTCATGTGTAGGTGGATGCAACCATAATGACAGATAGTGAGGGCAAAGAAGTGCAGGTCTCAGGCAAGAAAAACTACCCCTTTATGTTTTATTCAACAAAACCTTAAACTGATCTTTTGACCAAAATAATGCAGCTACTAGTGGTGCTGATGGTTATGGCTGATACAGTTTTACAGCCTTCAGTTTAACCACAAAGATTATTAGTAGTCATCTGTAGAGCCAACTGTTATCCAAAGAGGGAAAAAAGAGAACAGAGAAAGTGTAATAAAGCAGGTCCAGGCACAGGTAGAGGGAGGGTGAGGACATGCCAGTCTTCTCCGGTGAGTTGATGCAGGCACACACTATCTCCAACCTCTGTCACATCGTGAACAGCACGGCACCGTATTAGCAGTAAACCTGCAGTAACAATGACAGCCATGTTGTGCACTTTGCTCCTTGTCAACATTTCTATCTGGAGGTTGTTTTCAAGCAGGCAGCAAGCACATACAGTACAGCATATAGCCACATAAAGATCAGATATTTCAAAAATATCTTTTATGAAGTAAATAGATATATTGGTTTTGGTATTTTCCAAATCTTATGCTCATTAACGCAAACCCTCAATCACAGTTTAGTTCTATTTCAATACCACAGCTGTAACTTTTATAGGAAGAATTACGTACCATGAGGGAGGCAGCAGTCTTGTAACTTTTTTAAAAACTTTTTTTACTTGATAAATTTTTGAACAAAGCAACTTTTTAAAAATCTTTTTCACTATTTCAATAGAATTTTTTTTTTCCCAACCTCCATTCCCTGTTGTGTGAAAAAGAGCAGTTTTTTAAAAGTTTGATATGCTGCGCACTCTCCTTCCTCCTGCTGATTGCTTATTGTCTTCACCTGTGCAGCTCCCTATTTAAACACCTGCTCTACATGTCCTCAAGCTCTTGTTTCAAGCTCACTGTTCTCTGGATTTTTCCTTGCCTGAAACCCTCCTGTACATGACCAAGGACTGTTTTTGGACCAAGAAATAATGGATTGTGTGCCACAATCTCCAGCTCACGGTAACTGTCTTTCTGTTTTTCCTTTTTCTTTTTTAAAATCCTGTTACTAGACCTCGGTTTTTGTGTTCCAGACCTCCAGCGTAACCAGATCAAGCCGCATCACTTTGTGTGACCGAATAAATCTTTTTACACTTATCCCTAGTCTTTGCTTTGTAATGGGTTCTGGCTCCTAGACTTAAACGTTAAAGATTTTCCTTTTCTCTGTTCCTTTTCCATTCTTGTATTCCGATTATCCTTTGTTTTGTGTCCAGAATGAACAAAATGAACTAAACCCATAAGCAGAAAGTGGAGCTGATTTTGCTACCAACGCTTCTGCTTCTACTTGTGCTCCTGCGTTAGTGTTTTTTAGTGTATTAGACAATATAGTGTGTGTGTGTGTGTGAGATGGCCAAATGAAGCTTCTTGAAACACTGATGTTTTCCAGTTCAGTGGTTCGGGAAAAGGCTCAATATTTGGGAGTTTCATATTTTTCTATAGTGACATCTAGTGTCCAAATGGGTCCACAGCAGGCCGAACAATTGACAATCTCTGTAGCGCTTCACACCCAGAAATGACCCAAAAATGAGAGGATTTATCTAATAAATGATCAGTATCCAACACATGCTTTAAAAAGTCATAAAAATGCATGACTTAGTATTAACATTCAATATACAATTAAGCGGAAAATATTTTTCATATTGAGTGCAGTGCTTATGGAACTCGTGGTATGAGGTGACATGGGACTGAAATTGATTAATTCTGAATAGACACTTGTTAGCAGTGTTGTTTTTTGCAAATGATCCCTCCAGCCTTTGTGAACATAATGTTATGCAGATGCAGAGACTTCAGTTTTTCCTCTTGCATAGGCCAGATGATGCAAGGGAATCGTGGGAAAGCTTATAAGTGAGGACACCGTTTTTTTTTTACTGCCCAATATGTCAGAGGATCCTTTTATATGTTCAGATTTGACAAAAATCTGTCACCTACATCATGCGAATTTCAAATTGGTTTTATGTGGAAGTGACTCGGACCGGCACAATAAGTCATTTGCACAAATCGAGGCCTCATTTTACATTAAGCTTGTTGCATACATGAAGCAAGAAATTTGTTCTCGAGGCTGCAAGAAGTGTTTTTGTCCTGTAAACATATACTCCATAAGAAGCTTCATCTGTGATTAGGCGTGGGGGTAGGAGGTTGGGCAATGTTGACCCAGTGATTGTACATTTACAACAATCTTTGTTCGTGGCAGGACAGGGTTGTGCATGCGGGGGTATCCGTGTATTTAAATGCCACGTGTATTGTATACATTTTTGTATTCTCACCAACTCAACCAGCAGTTTATTAAAGCTACCTCAAATGTCCAACCAATGGCACAATATTTCTCAGAGCCCCACGAGAAGAAAGTTCTGCTCAGCTGAGGTGTTGAGAACCAACAACATGCCACAAGACGTCCTCAATCACTCAGGCATGCCAGCCTGACTAACGCCATGTATGAGATGCAGTACACGACAAGTCAGTCTGGAATCGTTCCGTTGGAGACAGATTTCCAATGCAAGACGAGAGGCCAGACTAACAGGAACAAATTGAACATGGGAGAACCAATCAGAGAAACACAGAAGTAACGCAACATGTTTTTGTAAGAGGAAAGTCCTCAGAGCAACGAGTTCTTGTGGGTTAAAGGACGTGCAGCTCATTCTAGACATCAGAAAGGGCATTGTTATATTGTCGCTCCTCTGCAGCCACCATCCTGACTGTTGTGTTTAGAGAACTGAGTTGCCGAAAAAGACACTTTGCAAAGTCCCGCCTCCTGCACTGATTGTTCCTGACAATTTTTGAGAAGGTCCCGCCTTTTGGCTTGCAGGATGAGGTGCAGTCGGTTATTAGGCGGGTTTGGACGTCCAACTTTGCCTTCATTACCGTTTTGAGTCGTTCATTCTAACCCTTCCCCCATCCCTTTTAAAGACACACAACGGAACTTTCAGCAGTTTTCTCAGTGACGCGCCCCCTATCGGCGGCTAAACTAGCATCCATCTTGTTCGTACCTGTACTGTAAGCTCACTCCAGCCAGTAAAAGACAGTCTTATCTTGACTCTTGTTCTGTCCCTTCCTCTGTTTCTTTTCCTCTCTTCCTCCGGTGATGTTTCCTTGCGTTTCTTTACCGAATTCGACATGATGCGCATTCAAAACACCCGCGATGTTGATCCCTGGTTTACATCCGGTTGCTAGTGAGTGACACGGTGCTGCAACCAATAGTCGGCTGCAACGTCACGGTCGCGTCCCGGATGGGAATCTTACATACTGCTGTTTCTGAGCCCCGGGACGGCTCTGGGCACTGACAGCTCGAAAATGCGCATAATGAATGTTGGTGTGACATCAAAGTGAGTCAGAAACACAGATTTTTAAGGTCTATAAGTTACGTTGTGTGTCTTTAAGTGGCCAGTTATAAAGCCAGGAGTTGCTCATTGTGCTCAATGGCCACCTTTTAAGCATGAGGAAAATACTGAATAAATGAATAAAAACTGAGCAGATTTTTGTCATTTTCGAGCAGCTCATCGCATCTACGGAGCCAAACCTGCACTAAAAACACAAAATCTGTGAACATGGGATATTTACCTCCAGCCCAAGTGGAGCAACACAGTTTGATTTAACTGTGCGTTTACACATTAGTGACTGGGTATGCCATGCAACCTTTCATTTGCAGCTCATATGGGCTAAATCTATGTAACCAAATGCCGGCGGATTTGGGCCAATGACCGACGACTTGACTTGAGAGGATGAATTGTACCTTTTGTGTGGGCGCATTTATACTACATTGTGGGGACCATGTCCCGTGTTTTTTTTACCATCACTGTGGGGACGTTTGGCCTTTGTGGGGACATTTTCCTGGTCCCCACGGGTCCAAACCTTGTTTTGAGGGTCAAGACTAGGTTTTAGAGATTAAGGTACAATTAGGTTTTGGTTAGGGCAAGGGTTAAGTTTAGGCAGTCAGTTATGGCCCTTAGGGTTAGGGTAGGGGGCTAGGGAATGCATTATGTCAATGGATGTACCCCACGGGGATAGAAATACAAACATGCATGTGTGTGTGTGGAACAAAACTTTAAAACTTTTTTAGCAATGACGGAATGAGGTGAATTATTTGCTTTTAAATCAGTTTTCTCTTCAATGGTTTTAGAGGAAAAACTGGAAGGATAGAAGCTGGGGCACATCATCCAAAGGAGGACAAGCGCCAAAACTGCAGCTTTTGTGTAACTTGCTTTCAGAGAAATGACTGGCTAACGGCTAGCCTAGCTGAAAGGTGGTGCTTCAACACTGAAGAGAAGTAATTAAGGACAGGAAAGACTGAAGGCTACATTCTATCGAGCGGGACCTCATTTAGAAATCATCTGACTTCAGTGAGGTAATAATCATCCTGTTGGCATTGCACTAAATCATCCTGCTGAACTCCTACAAAGTTCATGTCTCAAAACGCGTCACATTTTGTTTTTATCTTTTCTTACATCTATCACTTTTAGCAAAAAGCAAGTTGCAATAATTGAAACAGGTTTTTGTTGTACAAGCCTGAGTTGGCCTTGGAAATTTATTATTACTTTGTAGATTTGCAAGGCTGTGTATGTGTGTGTGTATGTGTGTGTATCAAAAGGATGAGTATTTTCCATCAGTGCACCCCTCTGAATAATAGTGTTTTCTTAAAAAGGTCCTAATACCATTGTGATATTGAGTTTAAATCTACTATATTATGATGGGATGCTTATTAAATTTACTGTCACCACAATTCGGCACTGGGTATAACGATTCATCTAGTACACTGATGAATCAATTTTATATTCCTATTAACTACATCAATCCATGCTCTGCAAATTGTTAATGAAAATGACACAGACCAATCAAACATTGTTTTAAAAGGTAATCAATTAATCCTATTGATATTAGTAAATGACATATCAGATTGAAGCACAAACTTTCTTCCAGATGTTTTCTTTTAGAACTTTTAACGAAAAAGACGTAAAATGTGACTCGATTCAATCTGCCTGTCTGTGATGTCATGGCCAAGTGGCAGCAGAGCCAATGGCAGATGGCAGAAGAGAAACCACTGAGCGAGAAATGATCAAGCCACCATTGCGGTCCAGTGTGTGAACTCTTTGGCTTTTACAAAGGGAAGTTTTAAATAAGTCCCTCACTGTAGGATACTGTATTTAAATGTCAAATAAAACACAACAGCAACATGACTTCTCTCTCCAACCGTCTCCTAAATTACCATGGAATTTCCCACAACGCTGACCCATCCAGGTACCACTACACCGTTCCCCCTGCCACCGCAGCACAAGGTAACGTCAACTCTTCAGAAGCCTCAGACTTAGGCAGCATGTTTAATAAGAGACAAGGTCAAAACTCAGCTCGGGCTAAAAACATCACAGCAGCGATTGCCAATATTTCTATGTCGAAAAACAGCAGTGGCAATAGCAGGTAAACCTACTGTTAAAATATGTTTTCACTAGACTGTACTTTAATCAGATCTTTTATTTTAACTTTTGAAAATAATACCATAAAAGGTTAAAGTGCCAGTGACATGAAATTCCCGGCCACTTTTGGTACCTTTTTAGTCACACTGTAAGTACCTCAATACTGTATGAAAGGATTGTTTACCGTAACTCAGCCTTGTTGTAGAATAGCAGGTGCTACTAGTTAGCACTGGTGTACAATGACCGAGGTTCATTGGGCGAGACCAGAAGGTACGCTTGCTACCATGTGCTTCTGTTGTCAATGAACTGCTGAAACGTGCTCTTGCGAAGAGGAGGCGGAGTGATACGGAAATACCCGGAGACATTCGCCCATACACTCAGCAGTAACCTGGAGACGCGCCTCTCCACACACTCATATTTGAGTTAGAAAAAAAAAAGTTGCTGTGTTCTGTTCAACGCGGCTGCACGTCAGGCTTTAAAGCAGAACTCAGTAACTTCAGCTCGGGGCTCCCCCTAGTGGCGTCCTTTCACTGTCGTGTTCAACCCCCCCTTACACCCCCACAGCACACAGACGGCTTCTCTACCTGTCTTTCCTCTATTTTGATCGCTGGATATATTTCTAAGCGTTTACTAGCTTGTTGATGCTACTTTGCTGCGTTGGTAGCAGCAGCTCGTCTCCCTCTGCTCAAAGCAAAGACCTTTCTCTTCTGAAACGGGACGTTTTACCCGCGATTTGCGGGTAAATATGCCGTGGATTATATTTTTCACTGGTGTTGGCGAGTAGCAGGTAAGAATACGAACTTTTATTTACTTTTTGCGGACGTGACAAGTGATTATTGAGCCTGAAGCAGTGATGCTTCACCCGGCGCCCAGGCAGCGCAGCTACGTGAATCACTCTGGTCCAGCAAAGAGTTGGTTATGAGAGCCAGGAGCCGTGTTTAGGTGGTGGGAAGCTAAAGAAATGTTTTCTTCGAATTAGCGCTGGTAGTCTGGTTAAAATCAGAGCTGGAAGCAGCTCGGTAGATAGGGGACCTGAGTACCGTACAGCGGTTTCTGTTGTCGCAAGTTCTGCTCGGGTCGACGCAGGCAAAGTTGTTTTTAGCAGCTCGCAGGCCAGAGGCCCCGGCGGGAGGGGGGGGCACATTGAATCGCTCCGTAAACACTTTGTTTAGCCCCACGGGGATTCCGAAAAGCATTTATTGAGGTAAAAAAGTTACTGAGTTCTCCTTTAAGACGTTCGTATTGAGCCTCTGTGGATCGATACAGGACGTACGGCGGTGACGGCATCACCAACCTGACAAAGGCGCTGATGCAGCGTGAGTATGCATGGAGTTTAAGAAGAAAACAGCATCATATTCCTGCAACAAGTTTCTCTGAATTATTTACTTCACCCATGACCCAAATTCAGTTAATAGTTAATACTAAAGATACATTACACTAGTTCTGCACGTTAGATCAGTCTTCCTCTGACTAGAGCGGTACAGAAACAGTGATGATGACGATGATGAAAGCCTGATTGCAAACTCAAGTCTATGTGGGCAGCTGAACACTCACGCACAATGGGAAGAAATATAAACTGGAATCATCACAAACATCTGTTTCCCTCAGAGATAAAAGACACGAACATGATGAGAAACGTTTATTAGAAACTACGTGTTTCAGCTATTGGTTGCGCACCGCGTCACTTGCTAGCAAACTGATGTGAACCAGGTATGAACAGTATGAAGTGTGTTGAACGCGCATCATATCGGACTCGGTAAAGAAACGCAAGGAAACATTACCAGAGGAAGAGAGGAAAAGAAAGAGAGGAAGGGACAGAACAAGAGTTAAGATAAGACTGTCTTTTACTGGCTGGAGTGAATCACAGTACAGGTATGAAACAAGATGGATGTTAGTTCAGCCGCTGACAGGGGGTGCGTCAGTGAGGAAGTTCTGTTGTGGGTCTTTATCTCTATAGTAACTCCTGGGTGCGTCAGAAGCCCACATACATGTATCTATTTCTTTATCTCTACGCTACCAGCTTTAATCTGATGAGTGAAAATGGTTAAATATGACACACAGGAGAGGTTTAATTAAAGAATTGGCTGCAAATTTTGCCAAAAATACAAATGACAACAAAAACAACAACTAGAGGCGTAATAGTCATCTTTATTCATCATGTTTGACGCCAGCCACAATCATCAGCCTGCAAAGTCTCTTATTTGCACAAGAGTGACCATGATGATGGCTAAGTATAGCCAGCAGCCCATCACTGCATGCGTAGGATGACTAATGGAACGACATAATTGCAGTGGGCTATAAGTATCCACAGGGGGCAACAGTGGGCACGGGGGCCTGCTGACTGATGACAGGTGTCTGTTGTGATGCCTGCTGCATAAGCGCTGCAGCAAAAGCACTCAAGACCAGTGACAAGAAAGAGTTAGCATGTGTGTCTGAGCATGTGTGTGTGATGAAGTTGTACAAAGGCATTAGTATGAGTCAGACACAACACTTGATATGCAGGAGAGAAGGAGAGCTGTTAGCATAACTGTGAATTTTCATAATCTTCGAAGCATATCGCTTAACTGGTGTAGTGATTCAGAAAGACCATGCCAGACCAGAGATTTCTGTGTGTTTGTGTGTAAAAGACAGACAAAAACTAAAGACATGACGCCCTAAAATCATTAAGCTGTTCATATTTCTTCACAAATAGTTACCTGGGGGGGGGCATGTTTCCTTAATATTCACAAATTAACACAGTTTACCCTCCCACCACCCCAGAGTGTGTCATATTCAGCAAATACAGCTGGAGAGCATGTGTTTCAGGCTCTCCTTATGTTTCATATGTCTGTAATTCCTCGTCCAGCTGCTGTAACAAAGCGTTCTCTATTTTGCCCTTTTAGAATTTACATTTCATCTCTCTTTTGTTGTATGTTTTCTAAGTTTTTTTTGTGGTTGTTTTAATGATTCTGGCTGTAATGAAACTTGGACTAAAGCTGCAGTTTTGGTCTGGGCTTCCTTTAAAAAAAGATCTTGTAATCTCAATGGGAATTACATGGCAAATAAAGATTAAATAAAATGTTGGAACTGCGGCATCCCAGGAATACAAGAATCAACACTGTAAAACAAAAACAACAAAAACCCACTCTTATTGTATTAGTAGATATCTTTTGTAGGACTTTGAATAAGGTAAACAATTCATGTCAAAATCCTAAAAGGTTAACATTTGAAGGAAGTCATTCATGCCATTGAATTACTGACTAACAGAGTGTCTGGTGTTGAAATGGGCAAATGACAGGCATGTCCCTCATAACAAGATGACAATAAAAATTTGCATTTTGTTTTTCCACGTCATTATTCTGCTAATTGGCAGTTCTTGGCTGTTTGAACAAGAAATATAAATAATTTGGTCAGCGACACAAACAGATCACATATTCGTTTTGTATTGTATTCAATTGGATGGTCAATTATTGAATCCATTTCTGTCAGATGAATCATAGTTTACATTAACACACTACGGCTGCAACAACGAATCAATAAAATCAGTAAAAAATAGATTTTTAAAAGCTTTGGCCACTAATTTCATCATTGATTCGTTGTATCAAGTGATTTGTGCATCACTCGCTGTGTTGCGGTACCGTTTACTTCACCTGCAGAGCTTTGTCAACGCCGGCTGACTGAAATAACGTCCAACACCACCTACAGAGCAGAGGCGGTATTTTCATAAGAAATTTAAATTAAAAAATGAAACATGACCAGAGCAGCTGGCTTTCACACCTCCAACATAGAAACATATTAAGGTTACGAATGAGAATGAAGGCAGCTCAGCAGCAAGTGAGTCGCTACAATATCCAGCGTCTTATTGCCATGGCTACTTAGCGAGTTTTCATACTCCCCTGCAGGGCTTGACTTTAACACACGCCAAATGCGGGTGAATTTCAGCAGTGGGGGGTAACACGGCCACTCCAACTAGCCAGTTTGGCGGGTTGAATTCTATTTACATTTTAATTGTAGTTTTCTCAAACGACATCTGAAACAAACTTAAATGTTAGACTAAAAAACTACAACTACCATGAGCACTGCCTGCGCACAGTGTTTGCTCATTGGTCCATCTGTGGCCGACATCACTAGAGGTGGTTCCTGTGGAGAGCGCAGTTGTGAAGCGGGGCGCTGTTAGCTGACATCGGCTTTCCAAAGGGGACTCCTAACTTTCCTTCTGCACGTCCGATCTTCACAGTTCTACCTGCAGCGCTTAGTTCATGTTCAACATGAGATAGCACGAGTTGTCTGAATGTGGCTCAGAGTCAGTCCGTGAAGCAGCAGTCTTTTCTGTTTTAGTTTTCTCGCGAATGTGTGAAATCCAGATCCCTCATACAGCAGCTGTTTTAACGCTGGTTGTGGGCAGTGATGATGAAGATTTAACGTGTCGGACTCCAGTACTATGGGAGACATTTTAACTAACAAGGATTAAGTGATTTTCCGCTGGTTTTCTTCACCGGGATACATTGTCTATCTGTGTGACGAGGCTGAGCCATGCCCAAAATGATTGCTGCAGGCTGGCCAAGCTCCTGTGTGCTCATAGAGCCGCACACGTCAATGCGAGTTTGGGATGTAAAGATCCTGAACGTGCATGGTAGCATGTTTTATAAACCATTCCCAAAGATGCAGCAATGTATTCACAAAGCTGCAGCATCTACTATTACTGAGGAGTGAACACATGATGGATCCAATGTGAGCACTTTGAGTGTCCAGCAGTAAAAGCACAATATATATCAAATTTACCATCATTATTATTATTATTATTATTATTATAAACCAGACAGCGACTGTAGAATTAAGGCTGTGGGGGTGAAACATACTGAAACAGACAGGGATCCTCTTCAGATTTTTTTCCAGTTCAGTTTTTTACTCCCCTGCGCCATTTTTTAAAATGCAAAAAGAAACCACATTTCTTCATTACTTTGTACAGTACGCTGTATATTTTCATATAAAAGGAGCTTTACACAGAACCCTGTCAGAGCTGAATGATTGGTAATGACCTGGAGTGTTAAACATTTTATGTAGCCTTCATATGAATGTGCACAAGAATCATTTACATTTAAAAAGTTTGTAAATCTAGTTTAAGTAAACTTTAGCAGGCCATAGTCGGCTTTAATTCTACTAAACATCTTTTCTCAACAACAAAATTGTGGCTAGTGAAAATGTTAAGTGGCTAGTAACTTTGGAAAACCACTGTGAGGCAACACAACAAATCCCATAGTCAAAGAGTCCCTGAAGAAATGATCAAATATGGTGAAATTTCACTGCTATCTGGAAGCAGGGGCATTCACACATGAGATGTACTGCACACCGAGCAAGTGGATTTCACAAGAAATAAAGTGTTATGATTATCATTTTAATGGCAGTCAAAATTTTGGAAATAATTACAAATTGTGATTAAATATTAACACACACTTCATTACCACACTGAATGGAGATGGTTAAACATTTAAGTCGCGGAGGCCCTGAGTCTTTGCTGTTTTAATGACTTCCTCGACTCCTGTCATGTATAGAACACATCCCAAATCTCAAATGTATTAGAAGTTTTATTTTCTGGTATCATGGTTGGCTTGGTCATGGATGGCAGGATTATCCCGAGACACTGGATGGTATTTAAATCTAATAAGACAAATTTTATTGTCCCACATGGGGAAATTTGTCTTGGGAACAGTACAGATACAGCTACATAACATAAAATAACAGATACAGGGAGTGCAGAATTATTACATAACAGCTCAACATTCACAAATATACATTTCTGACATTCAAAAACAAAAAAAACAAATCAGTGACCAATATAGCCACCTTTCTTTGCAAGGACACTCAAAAGCTGCCATCCATGGATCCTCTCAGTGTTTTGATCTGTTCACCATCAACATTGCGTGCAGCAGAAACCACAGCCTCCCAGACACTGTTCAGAGAGGTGTACTGTTTTCCCTCCTTGTAAATCTCACATTTGATGGGGGACCACAGGTTCTCTATGGGGTTCAGATCAGGTGAACAAGGAGGCCATGCCATTAGTTTTTCTTCTTTTAGACCCTTTCTTGCCAGCCACGCTGTGGAGTACTTGGATGCGTGTGATGGAGCATTGTCCTGCATGAAAATCATGTTTTTCTTGAAGGATGTGGACTTCTTCCTGTACCACTGCTTGAAGGTGTCTTCCAGAAACTGGCAGTAGGACTGGGAGTTGAGCTTGACTTCATCCTCAACCTGAAAAGGCCCCACAAGCTCATCTTTGATGATACCAGCCCATACCAGTACCCCACCTCCACCTTGCTGGCATCTGAGTCGGACTGGAGCTCTCTGCCCTTTACCGATCCAGCCACGGGCCCATCCATCTGGCCCATCAAGGCTCTCTCTCATTTCATCAGTCCAAAAAACCTTAGAAAAATTAGTTTTGAGATATGAGATTCTTGGCCCAGTCTTGACGTTTCAGCTTGTGTGTCTTGTTCAGTGGTTGTCGTTTTTCAGCCTGTCTTACCTTGGCCATGTCTCTGAGTATTGCACACCTTGTGCTTTTGGGCACTCCAGTGATGTTGCAGCTCTGAAATATGGCAAAACTGCTGGCAAAAGGCATCTTGGCAGCTGCATGCTTGACTTTTCTCAGTTCATGGGCAGTTATTTTGCGCCTTGGTTTTTCCACGTTTCTTGCGACCTTGTTGACTACTTTGAATGAAACGCTTGATTGTTGGATGATTACGCTTTAGAAGCTTGGCAATTTTAAGAGTGCTGCATCCCTCTGCAAGGTATCTCACTATTTTTGACTTTTCGGAGCCTGTCAAGTCCCTCTTCTGACCCATTTTGCCAAAGGAAAGGAAATTGCCAGTAATGATGTTTGCCATCAACACCCCATATCACCTGATATAGGGTGTTGATGTGATTAGACCACACCCCTTGTCATTACAGAGATGCAAATCACCTGATATGCTTAATTGGTAGTAGGCTTTCGGCCTATACAGCTTGGAGTGAGACAACATGCATAAAGAGGATGATGTGGTCAAAATACCCATTTGCCTAATAATTATGCACTCCCTGTAATAGAAGAAAACACCAGTACAACATCATAATTAGTGAAAAATGGGGAATGGGTAGCCTAGTGGCAATGTCACGGGCTTTGGCGCGGAGGACCCAGGTTTGAGTCCCCGTCACAGCATCAAGGTGAACCACTGTGGACCCCTGAGCAAGGTCTTTAACCCCCACCAACTGCTCCTCGGGTGCTTTACTGTAAGTAGCAGCCCACTGCTCTCTGATACATACAGAGATGGGTGAAACTCCTCTGGGATCATAACAGTATATCAAAAAAAAAAAAAAGAAAAAAACGGTGTAAAGCGCCGAGTTCTGGTGCAATACTATGCATAACATCCGTAAAGTGCAATGCAAAACAAGAACCAATATCCTCCAATAGACGGTGTTTGTTGATGAAATGTGTTATGACTGCATCCACAGTCCCACAACCCTGCTTATAAGCAAATATTGGTTTGGGGTTTTTTGTGTGTGAATAGCATGTGTTTGTCTGTCCAAGTTGCATTCTACTTTCATTCATTCAGTGATGTCTTGGTGTGTCTGCACCAAAACATGAAATGACTTTTGGTTGGTTTTTACCTGCATGCAAGAACATCCTGAATGTTCATTTTTACTAAACAGAAAGCTTAGAATTCAAAATGCTTTTCCTTTGCTTGCAGACTATTTATATGCAAAGCTTTGTACAGAAATCCCATGCAGACATGTAGTGTTACTCATATTAACATGCATGTCACTGTGGTGTTACAGCTTGTTTTCACTGCCCTCAAATGGCCAACATTCAGATAATGATGCCAAGAAATCCACCTAATTAAATACACTCAGCTGCAAGTATACGAGGTTTAGCCGAGGCTTAAACATTTATAATCCTGATAATTGTTTCTAAAATGTGTTTGTTCCATTTTATGTTGATTGTCAAGATGAAAGTTTAAAAATGTTTATTCATACATTTTAAGGAAATATTTATTCCTTCTGACATATTAACACGTGATGCAGACATCTTGTCAGGAATTTGCTGTGTACTTGTTGTGTTGTTATGGTTCATTGGTTTTCAGTAGGTTTCTGTTGCCAATTATTCACCATAATTGTCCTCAGTAATCTAAAACTTGTTCAGATTATGTAACCATCTGAACTCTGTTTTTCTGTCTTCAACTTTGCTGTTTTTAACTTATCTCTCCACCCAGTACATATATGCAATCAATCCTTGATTTTCTTTATTTTTGTGTTAAAATCACTGTTTCTGTTAAGCCATGGCGTCGGACTGTGTGCCACGTCTGTTAAAGTGCTGATGACACGTTTTTGACATTTTTTGCCATGTTTTATAGACCGAAAAGTTCTTCATAATGATCTATGTAACAGAAACAGGCACACCAGATGAGTCATTAGGAAACATCTGACCAGACTGTGGCGCTGTTGGCTGAAACCAGATGTGACGTCTGCCAGAGAACGTTCTCAGCTCATTTAACATCGAAGTCAATGGCTTCATTGCGGTTTTCAAGTTCCTTTTCCAGTTTTACAGACAAGCAGTAACGACTCAGTCTTCAAATTGTATTTTCAGTTAATGTTTTAAAGTGTGAA
Source organism: Atherinomorus stipes (assembly GCA_023101725.1). Lineage (NCBI taxonomy): Eukaryota > Metazoa > Chordata > Actinopteri > Atheriniformes > Atherinidae > Atherinomorus > Atherinomorus stipes. Next base: position 100,882 of record JALJCO010007832.1, read on the forward strand.
AGGACGGCAGTCCTTAGAAAAGTTTCCTACAGATCCAGAATTTTAATCTGAAGAGGATAAAGTAGCAGGTCGGACTTACTGGGCACTAGCTAGCCACAAGCTAACGCAGGGAAGGAGTGCCTCTCCTCTGTCACTGGCTTTATGTCAAACCAGTGCAGCTCCTTATTAGTTGGGGATCTGCTTGTGCTGTTCTGGGTTCGCTCCTTTGAGTCCACTCAGTGTGGGCATCGCAGGCTTTTAGCTGAACCAGTGGAATTGAGGCTGGGAGACAGACTGTTAGTTGGCTACAGTTCTAAATCAAATCAAATTTAATTTATATAGCACTTTTCATGCATATCAGCTTTACAAAGTGCTTCACATAAAACAACACAATACATCAACAGCCCCCAAGTTCATATCAAACAAACAACACACATACACATACACATACACATTGGCCGTCCCCCCCCCCCCCCCCCCCCCCCGCCATCATAATTGTGCATCTGTGTACATAACTGTAGTTACGCTAAGCTACCAGTTTATGAATTAATGACAGAAAATGTCATTTAGCTGATTCGCAGCCATTTACTGCAACTAAAACAGGAAATTCACTGGGAGATGCGAGTTTCCTCTGGAGAGTTTCCTTGTGCACGAGGAGGAGATCTGCGCGTTATTTCATGCATGTGGAGGGGGAGGGGAGAAAAAGGAGAGTCTGAGCGTGTCTCACTGGGAGAAACAGTTGGGGCGGGGCTTACAGTTCAAACAAAATTGTTCACCTCCCTCATGGTTCGAAAATGTGCCAAATCAGGTACAGCACCTTTAATGGTGGATGATGTTTTTCAGCGCTGTCCATTCAAAGGGTAACTCGATTTTGTTTATTTTTGTGTGAGGAGCATTTAATTGGTTGCAATCAGACTGGGTTGTACAGTAAAGGGGATTTTAGGCCGGGCAGAGGAAAGTCTGGGCTTCCCTACTGTGGATGGATGGATGGATGGATGGATGGATGGATGGATAGATAAATGGAACTTTCTTGATCTTATGGGGGAAAAAATGAATGGGGTTAAAGTATAATTGAAGAAATTCATACGAACTTTGAGACTTGAGGAGGGTCTTTATCCATTCCATTATCAAATATGTTCACATCACATTTATTGGAGGTGATAAGACTTAGCATGCTGTAGGAGGGTATAACATAACATGTTGCTTTCTTATCAAGGTTGGTTTGAGAAAAAGTAACAAAAAGTGAAACCTGTTTTCTAGGATGTTCAAATGTGTCCTCATGTTATTTTACATTGATCCCAGTGAGAATGACTGTGCAAAAATAAATACTAAAAAATAAATTCCTTTCATGACTGATGGTTTAATGTTTCCTTTGCTGATGAAAGAGTTTGGGAAAAAGTCCACCATCATGCGGGAGTGCAGGTAACTTTTTGAAATGATGGGTGTATAAACTTTGCAAATCACTCAGTCTTTTTCTCTCCTTCTCATGGAGCGCGTTTGGAGTGACTCTGCTGCATTTGAAGTGGAAAATTTTCAAGTCAAAATGTTCTCATAATAAGTGGTGAAAACTTGCCAGAATAACATTTCAGCTCCAGTCAATGAAAACTGAAAACCAACTTTTTCCAAAATCCTGTCACTCCTCTGAGTCCCACACTGTCAAAAACTTTCACACCATTTTCTTTTTTTTTTTTTACAAAACAAGACTGAACGGAATCTGGAAATAATCAGCAACACTGACAGACACAAGGTTAAAATCTGAAATCTCAGCATGTGGGGAAACAGTCGGACTAATATCCTTTATCAGACCCTTTTTAACGTCACATTTCCTTCCTTTTCTGATTTGGTTCAACCTGTGGATCTTTGTCTGATTCACAATGCAGTGACGCAGGAGAAGCACTCCAAACAAAATGCTATTTTTGTAAAGGACTCTTTGGTAATGTCAAAGGATTCAGATAAGGGAGCGAGACTAATGTAGCTAAAAAAAAAAGTTTGCTGATTTTTTTTTTTTTTTTTTTTTTAAGAAAAGCAGCTCTGAAGCAGCCTTGGAGCTGTGGTCAAGTGATACCGACAATGAAAAGTTTTGGGTTGTGAAACATTAGTGCTCTGAAAATTGTCTGCAATTAGAATGTGGTTTTACATTTGGACTTTTTAAGGATTCCCTTAGCTGGGTTTGAATGTATTGCCCATCACTTTGACAATGACAATGAGGGATCACGTCATCCTCCATTTTCAGATTGTGTTACAGTGACCACAAGAGGACAAACGCTTGTATTCATACTGTGGAACGTCTACACTGCAGGTTTCATCCATCAGGCTTGGACCGGAAAAGCGAGTCAAAGAGCCCAGAGAGGAAGATTTCTCTCAGGCTGGTGAAGAAATGTATATATATGTATATAAAAACGAGAATGGACACTCTTCCTAATTTAATTACAAAGGGACTCTTTCTCATTTGAACTTTTAATGTCAAACCGAAGCACAAATGCATATTAATAAAGTTGCCAGCTAAACTGAAACCTCCCAATTCTGTCAGTGAAACAGCTTTTAAGTTAAGATGCAATTTTAGCCTTTTAATACTGGAGGCCCCTTAGCTGGGGGACACTGACAACCTATGGTGACAATTGGTTCCAAAATGGACATTTTGGAAACCTCGCCTAAACTGTGTCTATTAAAACCTCTGTAATTTTGTTCTGCTTCACTTTATCAGACTTTACCGTTGCAGAGAAAATGTTCACATATTTAACTATGATTCAATGGTTTGGAGCTGCAGCTGCATCATTGCAAAGAGATTTTCATATTCATCCTGAAAGAGTTTTCTTTTTCTTCATTTGGGTGAGCCTGAAACTTTTTTCATTTGTGCTATGTACCATCTTCATTTATTATTCACCAGCAACACATACTGACAGTTACACATCTTCACAAATCTCGCGAGTGCAGAGATGCTGATTTCATTGTAATTATCATAAGCTTTAGGTCAACCCTTTCTTTCTCCCTGTTTTACTTCCTTAATAATGAATTATTGATAGAAACACTCATTGGGAACCATTTCTGATGATGACGCTTCTGCAAGTAGTAGATGGATACAAAGAAGGTCCAGATACATATCAACCTATTATTGCAGCTGCAGAGAGTTTTAAGGCCTAACACTTTTCTGGCCCAGCACTTCATCGATTTCCTTTTCCGATACAAAGCACAGTTGCTGAGATATGCCAAGTTTACTGCTAATAGCTCTTTGGAAATCAACTTGATGATGTAAAAAAATAGATGGCGACTGTCAAACTGTTTCAATTTTGTAATTCTTTTGTAAATGGAGTAAAAAAAAAAGAAGAAACAAATTATGTGTCTGTGTGGCAGGCTGCTCATAACAAAGTGCCTAAAGATGCCATTTAAAATAGATTCTCGCTAAGTCATCATTTATGTGCAAACACAACACTGATTCATGTCTATTTTTTATATGACTTATAGGTGAAAGTTAAGTGGCTTATACAAAAAGCTGTAAAATGGAACAAGGACTGGACTGAAACATCAGCTGGTGTCCAAAGAAAAAAACTTTTACTGCTGCGAGACCATTTACAAGATTACAAGAAGGTTTGGTTGCTTGGAAGCTAAACATGAAGAAAGGAGGGGTGGCTAAAACTTTTTCAGAGCTGTAAAGCAACATTTTGACTTGAAGTCCAAAATTGCTGTTTGTTTTTCTTGAATTTCAACCAACTTTCTATCTGCCAGATTATTTCAAGATGGTGAACATTTACTTCAGTACTGAAAAGTTTTTTTGTTTTTTTTCCCCTTGTGTTGTCTGATGACACATGTGACACCCTAATGTGTAGTCACATTATTAATTTGTGTTTGGTAATATGAGAAATGAGTGATTTGGGGAAACTGTGTTTTAAGTTGCAGTTACTTACTCCCGCCACGAGGTGGCGCATTACACTGTGTGAGACAGAATAGTGAGGTCACAGGCCCGGCTCTCCAATATGGCAGAAGCGAGGCACAGAGAAACTTCACGTCGCCTGTCTCATCACTTTTTCTGTATTTTACAGGTCAGTAACCAGGGTAAAACGACACAAAATAGGTCGGAATCTGCTTATGATAAACACAGCTAGATGTGTAAACATAAATCAGTTGGTTGATACTGCATTTTGTTAAGTTTTGAGGAGATTGGAAAAATGTAAGGAAATGAAAGGCGATGCCGCCGGCGCCATGTTGAGTTACATGTGTATCGATTATAAGCTTCTTTTTGGCTCCTTGTTATATCCTGACATATAGTAAAAGTGTTTTATGTTGTTTACTGTACGAAATGCATGTGTTGGGTTCTGTAGATTTGTAATGAAACTGTTGAAAGCTAAAGCTAAGTCTGCCAGCTTACATGTGTTTCTACCATGCAATTCATTAGCCTTAAGCTACCCAGTGGTATGTTAAAACCATTGTATGTAAAAGCAGTCCAGCTGAGACGAATATATTTTGTTTAAAAGCAGAATAAGTGGATAAATGGGTTAAAATCTGCTAAAAACTAGTAATTCATAGTATGTGAACTGTGGTTTGGATTAAGTTCATTTGAGAAGACATTTAAAACACTGTACATGAAGGAAATGCATATTTTATGTAACAGAAGAAAAGTTGTAAAGCAAAGCGGAAATACATAATACTGTATTTAATAAATATGGCAGAAGCGAGGCACAGAGAAACTTCACGTCGCCTGTCTCATCACTTTTTCTGTATTTTACAGAACATTTAATCTGCTTAACAGGCCCAAAACCTGGGTCTGTTACAGATTCTTGGTGGCCCGTACGGGGATTGGTTCCACATCACCTATGGAGCTGATCCTCACTCATCTATAAGACCTGCAGCAGAGCTGACTGCCCGAGGAGAGCTGATGTAAAGCGGAGAAGCTGTTAACCACTGCGGGAAGAGATCCAGCTGAGAATCACCCATCTCAGAGCGGCAAAGAGGACATCATGGCTGACAGTGAGAGAAAGAGCCTGGTGTGGAGCATCAGGAAGAGCCTGTTCGCACTGTCGTCTGATCAACTCTTCCAAGTTGCTTTAAATGTGGGTCCAGTTCCAAGCAAAGATCCTTCAGAGTTATCAAGTGGGGATGCAGAAGGAAGCTTCGAGTACATCAACTCCTTCATGTACAGTGAGGCAATGCTAAAAGCTGAGGATAGTGGGATGGGAGAGCTGTTAGCGCTAAAGGACATTGTAGATGACCTCCTTCAAGCCGCCAGTAGTCAGGCAAATGCTGTTGAAACAGAAACGTCACCATCAGTCCTTGTCCCAACCCCTTCTTCAGAGACCAGCCAGTCCAACACAGTGTCCATGGACAATAGCAACACTAGCCCTAGCATTTCACAAGAAGTGGTTCGCCAAATGATTTCCGACTATGAGAAGGTTAGTAAGACGTTGCAGGAATTAGTGAAAACCCCTGCAAGGCAACCAGCTGAAGAGCTCCACTCCCCACAAGGTGGCGCCAGGCCTTCTTCTAGTCCAGTTGTGTCCCTCAAAGACCTACCATACCTTCCAAGACGGGAATTTAAGGTTCAGGGAGGGCAGGTAGGGGATCACACATCAGATATAAATTACAACAGTGTGTGCAGACAGATCGACGAAGGTATAAAGGACAATTTCACAGAATCTGAGATTGTTAGGGGTGTACTGAAGATCATCAAGCCTGGAAATTTCAAAGACATGCTGGTTAACAAAGATGACATGACCGTTGCTGAGCTAAAAGGATTTCTGCAGTCACATCTTGGGGAGAAGAATAGCACAGAGTTGTTTCAAGAGCTGATCTGTGCAAAACAGAAGGAAAATGAGACAACACAACAGTTTCTCTACCGAGTCATTGGCCTGAAACAACGTATCCTTTTTGAGTCTAAAAAGTCTGAAACTGAGATTAGGTACTCTCCAGAAACTGTTCAAGGTGTCTTCCTGCATACAATTTATCAGGGAATAGGGCACAAGGACAATGATATCAGGAGAGAGCTGAAGCCTTTGCTTACAGATCAGTCAATTACAGATGAGACAATCTTGAAACGTGTGATGAAAGTGACTAATGAAGAATGTGAGCGTCTTCGTAGATTCGGCTCCACTCAGCGTACAAAACAGGTCAGTGCTCATGTTGCCCAAGTGGACGAAGGAAAACCAAAACAGACAAAGAGGACACTATCGACCAGAAACCAAAAGTTGACCCTGTAAAACAACTAGCAGAGAAGATTGATGCACTCACCAAAGTTGTAGACTCACTGGCAGAAAAGGTGCAGCAAGAGCGTTCCAACAGTGCGACTAGAATACCTGCAAGTAAGACTGAAAGACTTTATGCGTGCTCCAAGTGTGTACAGGTGGGCTCCAAGAGCTGCAGCCACTGCTTCTCATGTGGCGAGGAGGGCCACAGAGCGATTGGATGTCTGAAGCGTACAAAGCCACAGGGAAACGAGAGCCGGTTGCTGCAGAGGGACAAGCAGTGACCGGGACAGCTCCCAAGTCCCACTTGACCACAGAGACTGCGTCTAGCAACAAGACGAGAGTAAACCAAGCCAAGGTCAAGAGGCATGCAGTCAAAAAGGACAGAAATGAGACACCCGAGGCCACAGTAAGTGACAGAGAGCCAATAGTGAAACTAATCGGGAAAAAAGCGACAACAAAATGCCTCCTTAACGGTTTAACTGTTGCTGCTCTTGTGGATACTGGGTCTCAGGTTAGTTTGATCGACAGGGCTTGGAGAAGCAGGTACATTCCAGATGTTAATGTCCGCCCAATATCAGAGTTAATGGAGTTGATGGACAATGAAAAAGCACCGAAGGTTTATGCAGTTAATGGGGAAAGTCTACCTTTTGATGGGTGGGTGATATTAACTGTAAACTTACCTGGCAATGAGGATCCAGAGCTTTCTATAAAGGTACCATTTCTAGTTAGCTCAGTGCCGTTAGACACACCACTCATAGGCTTTAATGTAGTGGAAGTGCTGATTCAAGGAAGTCCAGCGCAGGCTGCTTCTAACTTAGCTCAGTTACTTGGGGGAGCATTGTCTATTCCAGCTGATGAGGCACAGGGCATAGTACACTTCGTTCAGACCCGTCAAGAGAACACAACCCAGGGCCGCCTAAGAGTAGGTTTTAAAGACACTGTAATCCCTGCAGGCAGTACTTCCTGGGTAAAGTGTAGAGTCCCATCTCAACTTGACCCAAGTGAGTCGTTAGTTTTGTTTGAGCCAGAAGAGAGTTGTACTCAATTACAGCAACTAGGATTAGGAGAAGGTCTTCTTGAGATCCAGCCTGGTAAAGTGCCTTATGTAACTGTGCCACTAGAAAACCACACGAGACATGACATTGTTTTAACGAGAAAGACTGCCATAGGTAGCATTCAGCCAATTAAGAAAGTTGTGGAGACAGATTCACATGTCGAAAGAGACCTGAAAACAGAGACCGTTATTGTTGCCCAGGCTGAAGCGAACCCTCCACAGACCCTTTGGCAGCCACCAGTAGATTTAAGCCACCTTGAGAAACAGCAACAAGAGACTGTAGAAAAGATGTTGTATGAGGAGTCAGCAGCTTTTGCAAAGGATGCAAATGATATCGGCTGTATCCCTAGCTTACAGATGTCCCTCAACCTCAAAGATGACATCCCTGTTCAAAAAGCCTACTCCTCTGTCCCAAAGCCATTGTTTTCTGAAGTGAAGGAGTACATACAAGACCTCCTGGCGAAAGGGTGGATTGTAAAATCGAAATCACCGTATGCAGCACCTGTCGTTTGTGTTCGTAAGAAGGATGGCTCGTTACGCCTTTGTATAGACTACCGTTTGCTGAACCAGAAAACCGTCCCTGATAAGCACCCTCTCCCTCGGATCCAAGACCTGACCGACACCCTAGGGGGGCACTCATGGTTCAGTATTCTCGATCAGGGCAAGGCGTACCACCAGGGGGTTCATGACAGAAGGCTCACGCCATCTCACAGCCTTTGTCACCCCCTGGGGGCTTTACGAGTGGGTACGGATACCCTTCGGCCTCTCAAACGCACCTGCTGCCTTTCAAAGAAGTATGGAGGAGATGTTGAGCTCACTCAGAGACAATTGCTGTATTCCATACTTGGACGACATCTTATGCTATGCACCGACATTTGAGGAGCATGTTGAGGGTGTTCGACAAGTCTTGAGAGCACTCCAGAGACATGGTGTCAAACTGAGGCCTGAGAAATGCGAGCTGTTTCGCAGAGAAGTAAGGTATGTAGGCCGCCTTGTATCTGCAGAGGGTGTGAGGATTGACCCAAAGGACTTAGAAGCAGTGCAAGCTTTAAAGATAAAGACACCTCAAACAGTCGGTGATGTGAGGCGCCTGCTTGGCTTCTTGAGCTATTATCGAAGCTACATACAGGACTTCTCACGTATCGCAAAGCCTGTCTATGAACTGTTGAAAGTCAAACCGGGCGTGTCAGTCCATCAGTCCCGTCAGCCAAAGGCCAAAGGACCTCAGTTGTCATCAAAGACTCCTGTTGAATGGGCTAGTGAACACCAGCAAGTACTCGAACGGCTAATTGACATGCTCACAAGTCCTCCAGTTCTGGCCTACCCTGATTTTAACTCACCATTCTGCCTCCACACTGATGCCTCAGAACAGGGCCTTGGTGCCGTCCTTTACCAGCGCCAGAACGGTAAACTGAGGGTGATAGGGTATGGGTCCAGGACACTGTCACCAGCTGAAAAGAATTATCGTTTCCATAGTGGCAAGCTAGAATTTCTGGCACTCAAATGGGCAGTGTGTGAGCGTTTTAGAGACTACTTGTATTACGCCCCATACTTCACCATTTATACTGACAACAACCCGTTGACTTACGTAATGAGTACAGCCAAACTCAACGCTGTGGGGCATCGATGGGTCGGAGAACTGTCGGACTTTCACTTTGAGATCAAATACAGACCTGGCAAGGCAAATGTTGACGCCGACACACTGTCCCGAATGCCCCTCAACATTGATAAGTTTGTGAACGAGTGCACGGAAGAACTGTCACCTGAAGTGATTCGAGCAACCTGGAATGGTGCCAGGGCAGCCCAAGAGAATGATGTTGCGTGGGTTGCTGCTTTAGCCCTCGCTGCAGATGCAACTCAGGAACCACAGTCCCTTGTCCCCACAATAAGCCAGGATGAGCTGGCCAGAGCACAAAAAGAGGACAAAACTGTAGGTGAAATAATAAGACTAAAGGAGAAGATGACTGTTTTAACAAATGACGTCAGAAACACAGTAAGTAAAATGGCAAGGAAAATGTTACAGGAATGGAACAAACTCCAAGTTGAAAGTGGACTCATGTACAGGCAGGTAGATGGCAGAAAACAGCTTGTCCTCCCAGCCAAATACAAAGAGACTGTGTTGAAGCATCTCCACGACAACATGGGACATATCGGTGCAGAGAGAGTGCTAGCACTGGCAAGAGAAAGATTCTACTGGCCATATATGAAAAGGGACATTCAAGATTATGTCACCAGAAAATGTCCTTGTATTATCAGCAAGAAGCCGACAACTCAAGTACGTGCTCCTATGGGCACCATCACATCCAGCTCGCCATTGGACCTGGTTTGTATAGACTATCTTCACCTGGAGCCCAGCAGAGGGGGATACGAATATATCCTCGTCATCGTAGACCACTTCACCAGATTTGCTCAGGCGTATCCGACCAAAAACAAATCTGGGAAAACAGCAGCTGAGCGGATCTTCGGAGAGTTCATCCCACGCTTCGGATACCCAGCACGACTCCATCACGACCAGGGTCGTGAGTTTGAGAATGAACTTTTCAAGATTCTGAGGGAGAAGTCAGGCACTGGACATTCGAGAACATCACCATATCACCCTCAAGGTAATCCTGCCGAGAGATTTAATAGGACACTTTTGCAGATGTTAAGAACACTAGGTGAGAGAGAGAAGGAACACTGGAAAGATCACTTGCAGCACATCGTCCACGCCTACAATTGTACGCGACATGAATCCACAGGGTTTTCCCCCCACTTTTTACTGTTTGGACACCACCCGCGTCTTCCTGTAGACATCCTGTTTGGGTTAGTTGGGGAGAAACAGTCAGTATCACACAAAAGTTATGCAGACAAGTGGGCAAAAAAGATGACGGAAGCATATAAGATAGCTTGTGAAAAAAGTAGATTATCCAGTGCCAGATGCAAGTCCTACTATGACAGAAAGCTGAAGGGAGTAGTTTTACAGCCCGGAGACAGGGTCCTTGTGAGAAACTTCAGTGAACGTGGAGGACCAGGGAAGTTACGTTCTTACTGGGAAAAGACTATTTATCTGGTTAAAAAGCAAGTAGGCAACAATCCAGTTTATGCAGTTTGCCCAGAGAGCAGTGATGGAAGTAGGACTAGGGTTTTGCACCGTAACCTTCTATTACTTGTCAATGACCTCCCAGTTGAAGCTCCACCCCCCAGGCCTGAGGAGGCAAACAAGAGACAAAAAAGGCAGAGAAAGACTCAGTTAAGTGACCAAAACGAACAGAAAAGTGACTCAAGTGACTCAGACTCTGAGGGTAACATGGGAGGGTATTGGTTTAGATTCCCCAGGGAGACAGAGCATGTTGAGAAGGAAGCTGAGGGTAGCCAGCCTGACCTGCCCCAGGCAGGACACGTCCCTGAGAATGCAAGTGACCACTTCCTGTTACCTGCTGGAGACAAGGATAGAGCTAAAGAGCCCAGTGAACATGACTGGACAGAAAGAGACAATTCACCTGTGTCACAGATGCCCCCTGCTCCTGTGATACAAGCACCGCCAATTCATTCTGAAGAAGAAACTGAAAGAGGTGAATTGCTCACTCCACCAGGACTTGAACCACCCCCTCAAACATCAGGAGTTGACCCACAGACTGAGCTGAGAAGGTCAACCAGAGACAGGAGACCTAAACAAATGTTTACTTACCAGTCACTAGGTGAACCTTCATTGCAACCACAGGCCATTGTATCCACACTGACCGCACCATATGTGCTGCATCAGCCATGGACACACACACCTTTCCTGTCATTCAGTCCAGGGTTTGCACCTTATATGCCTTACCCAGTAATTCCATACACCTACCCCACACAGATGTCATGTTGAATATTTGATTTTGGGTAAAGTTTGTGAATTTTTGTATTTTTGAATGTCAGGAGCCATTTTTATTTGTCAGGGAGCGTGTGACACCCTAATGTGTAGTCACATTATTAATTTGTGTTTGGTAATATGAGAAATGAGTGATTTGGGGAAACTGTGTTTTAAGTTGCAGTTACTTACTCCCGCCACGAGGTGGCGCATTACACTGTGTGAGACAGAATAGTGAGGTCACAGGCCCGGCTCTCCAATATGGCAGAAGCGAGGCACAGAGAAACTTCACGTCGCCTGTCTCATCACTTTTTCTGTATTTTACAGGTCAGTAACCAGGGTAAAACGACACAAAATAGGTCGGAATCTGCTTATGATAAACACAGCTAGATGTGTAAACATAAATCAGTTGGTTGATACTGCATTTTGTTAAGTTTTGAGGAGATTGGAAAAATGTAAGGAAATGAAAGGCGATGCCGCCGGCGCCATGTTGAGTTACATGTGTATCGATTATAAGCTTCTTTTTGGCTCCTTGTTATATCCTGACATATAGTAAAAGTGTTTTATGTTGTTTACTGTACGAAATGCATGTGTTGGGTTCTGTAGATTTGTAATGAAACTGTTGAAAGCTAAAGCTAAGTCTGCCAGCTTACATGTGTTTCTACCATGCAATTCATTAGCCTTAAGCTACCCAGTGGTATGTTAAAACCATTGTATGTAAAAGCAGTCCAGCTGAGACGAATATATTTTGTTTAAAAGCAGAATAAGTGGATAAATGGGTTAAAATCTGCTAAAAACTAGTAATTCATAGTATGTGAACTGTGGTTTGGATTAAGTTCATTTGAGAAGACATTTAAAACACTGTACATGAAGGAAATGCATATTTTATGTAACAGAAGAAAAGTTGTAAAGCAAAGCGGAAATACATAATACTGTATTTAATAAATATGGCAGAAGCGAGGCACAGAGAAACTTCACGTCGCCTGTCTCATCACTTTTTCTGTATTTTACAGAACATTTAATCTGCTTAACAGGCCCAAAACCTGGGTCTGTTAC
>JALJCO010007833.1:0-14093 GCA_023101725.1 Atherinomorus stipes
TGTGAAATTAATGTGTTTACTTGCTAAACAACTGGAATATTGCTCATGCCATATTAAAAATATGAATTTTGAATTTAAATTATTTATTTTATCTGTTTATTTCTGAAATTTCCGAGATCTTTAAAGCCTTACATTAGGCTTTTTTTTTCTCAACCGTCAGGTGTCCAGAAACCAAGTTATTTCAGGTGCTATTTCAAAAATCTGAATTTGGCATTATTTTGATGAGAGAAGCTGTTTTGTTTTTTGGCATCCAGGTGCTTTCTAATGGCTATAAAAATAATCTACTAGAAACCACTTCTAGTTTCTAGTAGATGGTTGTGGTTTAAAAAGTGGTTAAAACCACTTTTAACCACTTTATCCTCTGATTTATGAAGATTCTAACAGTTTTCCAGCCTCACATGTAGAGGATGGCCACAGAATGACCCAATTTATATATCACACATTTAAGCTCTGACCAACGTATTCTATCTTGGGGGTCGTGGTTCAAAAAAGTTGGGAACCATTACACTAAACTATGGTGGATGTCCGAGGTACTTTGTGCATTTCCACTTTAGTAGAACAAAGAGGGCAAACAAAGGTAGTGGCTTGAGATGGCTGAGCTGTTGGGACAACTGAGCATCAGTAGAGTAAGTGAGAGGTTAACAGCTAAGAAGGAATCAATAAGAAGAATGGAGGTGTTAATAAATGCCCTTTCCATTTCAGTGCTGGGATTAATGGAAAGAACTGACATTTGTCCTAATTGGTTGTCCTCATTACATCAGGAAAAGGAGCTCTCACTCGTATAGTCATCCTCCTCTAATAGAGTTCATTTGTCTGTCCTAAGGGTACTTACACTGCATTTAAAAGAGGAGAGAGCTCTGGTCAATACAGAAAGCCAGAGAAAAAGAGCCTAAACAACAAGCAGAGGTGGAGCCAGAGAGGTCCCTCTCAGCTCTCTGCTGCTTCCTGTTCTCAGGCCATATTTAACTAGGTCATGGATCCTGCCAACCACTAAAACACTTGCTAATTCCTCAGAGAGGAGAGAACAAAAAATAATGCTGCTCCAGAAAAAAGGGATACGACAGAAAAAAAAGGAGTAACAGAAAGGATCGACTCATCTGATGGAAAGAAACATTATGAGACGGGGGAATGTCACGCTATCTTCTGCGGCTTTATTCCCTGGAGGTTTTTCCAAAGCTTTCCATAGAGCCAGGACCTCCAAGCTGAGCAGCATAATGGACTACTTTATAGCCACAGACTTCCTCTTTATCTCAGCTCATCAGCCATGACAACAGCTGAGCAGTTCAGTTATGAACACATTCAGAAACATGCCGAAGAGGAACAAACATCAGCAGGCAGACGGAGTGCTGACCTTGGACCAGTCTGTTCCCAAACTCTTCCGCTCACACTCCAGCTCCTACTTATTATTTCCTGCTTGTACATACAGTATGTGTTATTCCCTCAGAGGTCAGCAACTGCTGCAGAGGCGGGCGATGCCGTCTGGAGGTCGCCGCTGACAAGACTGGTACCTTTGGAAATGTCACACAACTCTGGCCCGTCATTTTTCCCCCTCCCACTCTCACACAAGAAACACTTTGTGTTCCCGACTACAGAAGGTGGTCACCGTGGTAACCAGGTTCAACAGTCACACAGTTTCGTCATCACATTAAAACATTTAATAATCACCAGTCAGCGCAGATGTTTCAGGGAGGATATCGAGGGAAAAGTAGACACTTGACCAAATTTTTAGACCTATTCAAAATTAATGCGATTATTTACTTTCTAGCCGACACAGCAACGTTGGACTCAGCAGCGTTGGACAGACCTCTTCTAGTTCCTGAGCCAATGGCTATCAGAAAAGTCTTTTAACATCTCTGTTCTGGATTTCTTTGTTCTTCAGCCTCTATTTCATGTGGTGTACCTCAAGGGTTCATTTTGGGTCCGAACTTGTTTTCTTTATACAAAATGGGATTAGTTTTTCAGTACAAGATTTCCATCCCTTCACATTTATTCCCCTTTTACTATACAACACTGCAGCTTCTTTTAAACTGTCTAAACCAGGTCAATGTCAGGTAAACACAAGAGTTTTTGAACCCAAATGAAAACAAAACTGAAGTTACTGTTTCTGGTTTTGCTCCCCATTTGTAGTCGCCTCCCACTGTTAAACAGTTCTTTTAAACTAGAGAACTCAGTTGTTATAGTCGTCAAATTTGTTTCCGTTATGACAGATTGCCAAAGCTAAATCCTAGAAGAACCTGGAAAAACCTCCTCCACACCTTCATCACCTGTAGACTGACTACTGTTTTTATATTATGATATTATGAACATTTATTTCTCCATCTCCTGCACAGAAGGCATGAACATATCACTCTGATTTTAACCAGGTTAGTTCAACCAAGGCCGCAAAAAAACTAATCTTGACAGGGGGCTTGACAAAACCCCCTGTACAGGGGACAGCATGAGGTTCATGCAGAACAGAAGATGTTGGTACACACTGGGAAGCAGCAATCCTAAAATATAGCACAGCAACATGACGGAAGCTTAAGCGTCCATATCTTGGCATCCATATCAAACACAGTTCAAACCCCAAACATTTATATGGAAATGGACCAAAAACATGTCAACGTCACTTTCTTTTAAAGCTGCTGATGTCACCACTTCAAGTAAACCAAACAAACAAGGTGTCGAATGAACGCAGAGACTCTGCTGATTACAAAGATGTCCGTCCTTTATCAACACAAGTTGATAAAATAATATAAATCAAAAATCTGTGTCGTCTCTGCCAGTCACGTGACATTTGTTGCCAAGACGCCATTGGTCGGGGAAAAAAAGTCAGTGGCCCCCCATTTATCAAACAAGCGTGGAAATGAGCGCACATCTGATCATAAAAATGATCTTACGATTGGATCCACGTGGGATTTATAAAATGTTTGTATCTGACCAAACAACAGAATCTACCAGAAATCTACCGTCATCCAGCTGTCTCTACCCTGAGGCAGCAGCGCACTGACAGCTGGAGGTCGGTCAGATCAGAGCTTGACCCAGACAGGGACAGAAGAAAAGATAACTTTCATCAGCTAAGCTAAGAAACAATCTCCTGATTGAGCACTTATACAACTTTAAGGTATAGATTGCTTATTAGAAACGATGGGTGATCTCCTGTCTTCGCTGTATCTTTAGTGGGAGTTGCAGGGTGTCGTGTCAGCTGGCAGACCTTGACAGCCGAGTGCAATAACCTCTGATGAAGGCGACAACTAATCGCCGAAAATGTCAAGGTAAATAAAACCTTATTATCTCACTGTTTATGTCTGAACAAAGAAAGGAAAACTAGGCTACTTGTAAGAAGACTGACAATCGGGCTGCAGAAAAGTAGGTGGATGTGTGTCGAACCGCTTTAGACTCGGAGAAAGTCTGCAACACAACCCTGTCCTGTGTGGTGCTGTACGGCATCGCTCTGGCAGCCAACGGGGCTTGTAAATATAGGTGTACTATATATGTCATATCTTTATTATTTACTTTTTATGTATGCCTTCTATATTTCTGTTTCTTAAACAGAAATATTTTCTGTGTGCTTAAACCAAGAAACTCCTAAAATTTTCTTGTACTTGCATAATGACAATAAAAGATCTTGACTCTTGAAACTGACAACTAGAAAACAAACATTGATAAAAGAGCTGCAGTATCAGACGACACACACATGTAAACATGAAGAAGAACTCCTCTTTCAGATCTAATCTATCACAAATCATAGAAATACTGATTCACACTGGTAAACCCAGCGAGCAGCAACCATCTGTGTGTTTCATGTTTGCCTGTTTTGGCTCAGCTGCTATGAGGATTAGAGGAGTCCTGTCTAATTGCCATTTGTTTGTTTAATTAGTCAGCTTGCCTGCACATGTGGATGAAATCCTACCGTGGGATCATTATCGGGTTTCCATGGAAGGATGATGATGTCCCTGTCTGCCACGGCTGAAGCAGATAAACCCTTATAAACTAGTTGTGCTGCTGCAACAGTAAAGGCTGCTGCTGTTCTCCTGCTCTGATTTGTGTCATGCAAATAGAAATGCAAAACTAATACAACACACGTCATGGAAAATGTTCTCATGCAAACTTCTAATAAAGTGGTTGTAAGTCTGAAGTGAAATTGAATTAGTAGTATGTGTTTATGTAAAGGCATACAAGGATGCTTAATAATGTTTACACAGGATCACCTTTTACCCTTTACCCCTGCACCACTGGCCATAATTCAGATAAGAAGGGCATACCCAGAGCACAATAACCAGGTTCATATTTATGTTCTTGCTGTCTAGGGACATTTAAGGACCTTTGAGAATGTATTTCCAGTGTCGTAAGCTGTCTGTTACTATGCCTAAGTCAATTATAATAAAAAAGAGGAGAAACGTTTTGGACTAACTGCTCTAGTGTACTACAGATAAATATATAGACAAGCTTTTCTAAGTCCTGCTGAGACATTAGTACTTTTATCCTCTACATCAAGGGTGCATAAGTCTGGTCCTCGAGAGCTATCATCCTACAATTTTTAGAGCATAACCTCTCCGACACACCTGAATCAAATGGTTAATTACCTCATGTCATTCAGCTCTGCAGAGGCTGCTAACGAGCCATTCATTTGATTCAGGTGTGTTGGAGAAAGGATGCAACCAAAATTGTGTAGGACGGTAGCCCTCGAGGACTGGACTTGGGCACCTCTGCTCTACATGTCCTTTAAATTATGATAAAAGGCTGACTTCAGAACTGTCTCAATGTGATGCTGAAATTCAGGTCTGAGTCCAGGACGACTCCCAGATTTCTGGTTTGGTTGTTAGTTTTTAACTTGGCTGTTTGAAGCTGAACGGTGATCTTTGTTCCTGGGTCCAAAAACTATAATTTCTCTTAACTTTCTTTTTTTTTTTTTTCAACCTGGACCTTATTTCTAGGACTTTATACATGGATTTACTCACCAGTAAAATTTCTGTATGACTTTGACTCCTTTGGACAATATTTTGTTGAGTCGCCATCTGGCGTATATTCATATGATGGGAGTGAAGGGGGCAAAATGAATGGGCATTTATAAGGCAGAGCCCACACAGTGATGAAACACTCAATAGTTTAAATTTGATACAAACAACTTTGATGAAAAATACATAAAATGAAGGTTAATTTATTTTCAACACAGGGGTAAAGCTTTTCTTGGAGTTGAAGGTAGCATGGATTTATGAGTGGATCCTCAACCCCACACAGAAATTACGTTTTTGTGTACATGTGCAGAAAGCATTGGTCTTTTAATGGGGAGGATGAAGACAGGCTCAAAGTTGTGTACTGGAGATACCAAACAAGGACATCTTTTTGTGCAAATAAGGTTGAACGTTTGTGAAAAAACAAAAACAAACATGCTAATCATAGCTGTGAACGTAGATGTAAACGTGTTCCCTCATGTTTCCGTGAGCTGTTGAAGGGTATGACCAACAGGCAGCAGAGCTGATTAGGAGTTTTTTTCCTTTCATTGTAATCCAGAAGGAAACTTGAAGCTTGACACAGCTGCACCACAACATGGAAGTCACAGGTGTGAACAGCAACAACCCTGGAAGGGAAAAGGCTGCAGCTTATGAGCTGAACTAGACTCGGCCTCCGTCTCCTTCCTGCCGTGTTACATGACCCTGATGTGGGTCAGGCAGCAGGATGTACTGTATTAAATTCGGAGGTCTCCATCATGACATGTTTGGATCACACTGGGCGAGGTCGCGTGTAACTGGAGAACTTCATGGATGCAGATATCAGAAACAAAAGCCTGTGAGAGGAATATGAGTCAGAGTGACTTCTTCTTCCACGGCAGCCATTAGAGGCAGGTTCGCTTCCGTCCTGCTGAAGCTTTTTAAGCCTGACTTGTGTAATAAACTTGTATTATCTGCAATAACCATGCCCAGACTGGCTTCTTTGCTGACTCAAACATCCATTAGAGCCATCAAGCCAACCAATTTCAGGTCTGTCAACTATTTTCGCAGCAATTACTGATGAAGCAGAAACTGTTCATGTGAATAAGGGTCAGCCGTCTGTCATAGGAGCTCAGATTTTCCACTGGCCCTGTGCTGGACTCATGGGAAACATTAATAACAGTCCATTTAAAGGAAAAATAATCATTTGTCATTTTCAGCTGGTCTATTCTTTTATCTACAAAGTCTGAATGGGTCAGAACAAGCTACTGAAAAATAACCCTGAGCTGAAGTCTGACATCCAGAACCCCAAAATTATTCAGTTTACAGAGATATAAACCAGAAAAAGGTCTTTGTTGCAGCTTCTCTTTACAAATGATGAATATCCTGAAGATTCATTTGTGCTATGAAAAAGGAGAACTTGACAATTCTCAGTCATTATATTCCAAACGATGCATTCAAAGACAAGTAAACCAGCAAATCCTTACCAAACTGTCTCTTCTGCTCTCAGGTGCTCTCATTCAGACATAAACTCCTCTGGACAAATCCATGCAGATCCAGAGTGTTACACACCAAACACGGCAGTACTAGTCAGCCAGTCACCCTCCTGCTCGCTGCCTCTCAACCCCCCACAAATATGGCGCGGCCACTGTCCGTTCACATGATGTCAGCAGCTGCTGGGTCGGCAGCAAGCACTTCACACACGAGAGAGCTGCATTTCCTTGTTGGGATTAGCATTGTTGTTCCTCTCAGGGCTTCCTCTCATAAATAAATAAATAAAAACTAGGACCATTCAGCTCTGGTTTGTATATCTGCCCCACATCCTTCCTCCTCCAGAGGCTGACTATTGAAGACTTCATTTCCCCTGAAGTGAATATTGCCACTTGGCAGAGAGCTTGTTTTCTCTCTTCAGTGGTTGGCCATTCATTCAGGCACTGAGAAAACTTTCACTGCTGGGGAGACGGCCAGAGAGAGACTCTGCAGCTTTCAGCACCTTTCTTTATCTCACTGGCTCTTTCAGGTCTCGTGTTCACCAGGATGTGACAGAAGTCTCCATCTTTTCTGAGAGACAAGCACAATTATCATGGATAACTCCTGGTACTCCGTTTAATTTTCCGCCTCTTTCTCACTGAGCTCAGATCAGAGAGTGTTGACTGTCAATCCTGGGTAATCACCATCCTGACAGAGCGCTCTGAGCTCCTGAGCCTGAAATCACCATGAAACAGCAGAGGAGGAGATGTGAAGCCTGAGCCACACTGTGAGCATCAGCTGCTCAGAAAAGAACGGGGAAAAAGAACATTTCAGGAAAATCAGAAATCAATCCAGATTACGTCACCACACACTCCGAGATGGGGGTTTCCCACCTCGCAACTAACATCAGAGGCCACTTATGTAACTGGTCAACTTGAAAAATCCCGCAGTTAACCAGATAAAACCGGGCATGTTGCCACCTCTTGTAGCTGTCAGACATCCTTCAGCCAATAACTGAAACAAAAAATTCGAAGTTAAATGTCCACAATCTGAACTGTGGACATAGATGGAATGAAGGATTCAGAGAAACAACTTCTGACTTCACACAGCGTCTTCTTTTCTATCCAAAACATCTAACATCTGTAAAATCAGAGTGCATTACTGCCTGGTGGTTCCTTGACACTTCCCAGAGATGATAGAAGTCCAGTTCTTAGCTGTAACAGAAATTCTGTCAGGAGCTCATCTGAAACTTGCCTTGATGCTCAGCAACTCTGTTTCAACTGTTTCACCTGCTTCATTCCTCAGTCAGCAGGGTCTTTTCGATACACTGAAATATCAAAATATAAATTCAATATCGTACTGATATTAAAATGTACTGTATGAATATTTTTACTAATCTCGTGAGACCTTGGGCTACTAGCACCGGTCCAGCATGTAGAAATATCACTGCTTTAGCAGATATTTATGTGCACTGACTGAACTGTTTATTTTTTTCATCTGGCTAAATATGAATGTTCATATGCTCCTTTAAGAAGAGCCATTCTGCACTTTGTTTTACTGTTGTTGCAGTCATTTCTGTGAAACTGAATGACAATATTTTGTAATTCAATTAAAATGGATTCAGTTTGATCAATGAATTCAGAATGTCAGAATGTGATGCAGATTGTAGTGTATCGTGGAAGGAATTTAGTGCAATATATCAATTGTTGCAGCATCACTGTATTGTGATGTTATCGTTATCATAGGCAACATATCATGACAGTATCAAATTGCAAGGTACCTGGTGATACCCACCCCTAGTCTTTGTACAACCAAGTGTCTGCAAATGGAAAAGAAGCTGAGAGCAGCCATCCTGTTTATCTGGAGAACACAGCTCAGCCTGAGCTCACCTCTCCCAGGGTGAAGCCTCAGACCTGTCTCACTGCTCCTGGGACACTCGGCATCTGACTCATCTGGACACAGCTATCCATCATTGGCTGCCACAGACACATTTAAATCCTCAAGGTGGGATTTGTGGGGAAATAGGGGTCTAGCAGTCAGAGAGGTGGCCTTGGATCCAGAGAACAGGTTCAAGTCCCCAGAAAGAATATGTAGGTAATTTAAAACAGCATGATAAAAAAAAAAAAATTGCAGATGGAACTACATCAAGAAAATACACCAGCTGAAAAATACATAAAGTAATTCATATAGTCTAAACTTTCTGCATATGCAAATTATATCCATAAAACCCTTTCTTACTAAACCTAAATGTGGAATAAGTCAGTCAGTTCACACACACACAAACGATAAATCAGCTCATCTGTACAACAGATGGCAGGCTGGAACAATGAAACACTGATGAGACAAACGATACCTCCACAGAAAGAAGAGCCTGTTGTTAGAACATCTCACTGAGCAACAGCCAGGTAGATCGATACAGATGGAACCAGCACCACAGGTCTGCATAGGTCTCAAACAAGTGCACACAGGTTCAGAGCGGTCCTACGCTGCAAAAACGGACTATCTGGCAAGTCTTTCAATCTTATTTCCAGCTACATAGTTTTTATCTTGTTTTAGGAGATGAACTCTGTAAGAATCCTTTTGTTTTATTTCTTAGTCACTAAATCCTAAAGATGGCAATTTTACTCACATATTAAGTTAAAATCATATCACTGAGACACTGAGATCATGTTGTATCTTTTAGAGCGGATTTTAACAAACTTGTTTCAAGACCTACCAGCACCAGTTCAGACATATGGCAAAATATGAGGGAAAAAAACCCTTAACTAGATAAGACTGGGACTTTGATCCAGTGAAATCTGCCAGCGCAGTAAGAGAATTATAGTTCTTACTCATTTCAGGCCATCAGTATCGGGAACTGATGTTTCTGTACAGTTCCACAGACTAAACTGTGATCAACCAATGCGTCACCGGCGGAGTGAAGATGTATCAGGACCGACATATGAGACTCGGTCTGTTGTAACAACAGAACAGAAGGGAATCCCCTGGTCTGGTGTGTGCGTGAATAACAGGTGTGTCTACTTCTCATCAACCACCAACGACTCACAGCTGAGTCAGAATCACATTTTCCAACTGGACTCAAACATGAGCCAAGGTTTAAACACAGACATGTCTGCAGTGGAGATACATGTTTCTGGACTCAAACAGTTCTTCTGTTTTCTTAAAGATGCAACACGTAACTTTACATCTTTAAAACTCTGCTCTAGACTGGCTAGATGGCAGGGTGACATCAGTTACAGCTCAACACTTTACACACCCTGGGAGAACTTTTTATTTTGGGGGCATTTTTCAGGGGATACAAATGATCAGGGGAAAAAAATGGTTTGATAAGAAATGTCACAGAAACACAGAAACTAGAGTGATTTTTTATTTTTTTTTTAAGTTTTCCCTTACCAATTTAAACCTTTTGAATAAGCCCCAAAGAAATCTTGAATTCTGCAAAGGGTATGTAAACTTTTGAGCACAATTGTATGAACTTTCCTGGGACTGTCGCAGTCCAGCAGCATCCTGAGGCTAAAGTTGGATTCACACTGGGTCCATATGCGGTGTGCTTCAGCTGCGGTGTGGCCTCCGGAGCTTTAGTCAATGGCCTAGCTCACACTGGACACACGTCAAAATTGTCCCAAATTTAGTTGTGCAATTGCATTTGTTTAATTGTTTTGCTACAGGTGTAGTATTATTATTGGTTTATTTCTGCCATGTTCAATAAGTTCTGTTTGTTGTTTTTGTATACATGAAAAAAAAAAAATAGATGTTTGAAAAATGTGTCCTAGATGCATCTCGCTGCGGCTCTCCAATAAATACAGGTGTTGGGTCTATTTTTTTGACAGTGCGCTCCCAGATCACGTCAAGCTCCGTAGTTCAGATAGGAACAGAAAGGGCACCAGACACGGGAGCAGTGTACGAACAGAACAGATTTTTGTGTTTTCGAATTTCGTGTCCGATCGGGAGCTTATGCATTTCCACCAGACCCAAAGCGCCCCACTGCAAAGTCCTTGTGTCACCCGTGTTTAGCAGACATCCCCTTGTTTACCTCGTGCATGAGCTTAGATGTATTGACACCCAATCCCCCTTGTTGATCATGTGTGGCGTGCACCTGGAATGAAACCCGACCCCTCCCCCACCTTCTTGTGTACGTGTGTTCTTCCTTCAGCTCCTCTTAATGCAACCCAATAATCAGTTAACTCAAAGAATCTTATTATAATCAAACTGTTGGTGCGCATGTGAACGGGTTCATCGACACACGATACCCATTGCTTGGTCCAGCTGTTTATTTGAAAGAAGTTTTTATTTTGGAGATAGACTGAATTCTTTACTTTTTGTATCCCACTTCCTACCATACGTCACAAATTCGGCAGCAGCAAGCTCAAAAAATAGAACTGACGCAGAAACGATTGCTGCACAAGCTGATTCGTGCGCTCTGTGCTTCGGGGCTGGTGGGAAAGACTTCATCTTTTGAGATGGCCGCAGATTTTTTTTTCTTGAAAATTCGGCTCTATTCGTGCTCCTGCCGCTCCAGGTAGAAAACAGGGGTAAAGCATCCAGTAAATTTCAAAATACAAACCTTCTGGAGATTTGCAATCAACCGAATTATGAAAACGTTACGTCATTTCCAGTGTTACCAGGTTAGATGTCAATTGGTCAAGGGGGTCATGTGTGTTTTTTTAGCCCTGGACCACTGAATGTTTATGCAGCCCTCCTTATCATGGTTATTAACGTGTTATCCTGTAATTCTCCTGTGATTTTGTTATCTTGATGATCCACCTACACAGACTGAAGTCATGGGCGCGCTGTGTCTGACACAGTCCCAGCCTGATCTGCAGCATCATGGAGATCGGAACGGAGCCGCGCCACAGCCAGACCCAGTGTGAATCCAGCTTAAGGAACCACACTAAACAACTTTCTTTTTTTCTTATCTGGGATGCTGTGTAACATTGCAGCAGAGTTTCGATATACACACTGCATCACATGCTAGCAAAAACATGTCAGCACGCTATTCTGAATGTTCACCATAGCTGATTCAGAAAAGAAATGCAGGACAACATAATTGAAGGAGGAGAGGAAAAGGGAGACAGAAAGAGACCGAACAAGAGATGAGACAAGAATCAAGATGAAACGGCTTATTGGCTGGAGGGAGCTCAGGTAGGATGCAAGATGGATGCCGAACAAACCCTTGATAGGGGGCACGTCACTGAAAAAATTGCAGAAGTTCTGTAGTAGGTATTTAATATCCACACAGAGTTCAGAATGTGTGTAGCAGCTCTTCAGGCTATAATAAGGACATTTAATATTATTATATAATATATAGTATACACACCTGGATAACTGCATTTAAAAAGCACATTCAAACACACACCTGTTATTTTTTTTATACCTGGTAGAACATAAACAACATATCAGGAGTTGAAACAGGCAGGACTTTTACCATTTTTATGAAAAATATGAGCTCATTGTGAATCTCATAGCAGCAAGACATCTGTAAAATGTCAGAACAGAAGCAACAAAAGGCTGGAAAATTAGTAACTGGAAACTGGAGGAGGATTTCACAACTAATTAGGTTAATTTGCAACAGGTTAGTAACATGACTGGGTATAAAAGGAGTGTTTCAGTGAGGCAGATGCCCTCAAATGGAAAGATGGACAGAGGTTTAACAATCTGAGAAAAAACTGGGTCTAAAAATTGTGGAACAATTTCTAAAAGATTTTCTGTGCTCAGATGGATGAAAATGTGAAATTCCCCTCGAAAGTATGGACACCATGTCCTGCAGACAAAAGCTGAGAGGGAGCATCCAGCTTGTCATCAGTGGACAGTGTAAAAGTCTGCCTCTCTGATGGTGTGGGGTTGCATTAGTGTTTATGATGTGGGCAGCTTCTACATCTGTGAAGCTCCATCAATGCTGAAAACTACATGGAGGTTTTAGAGTAACATTTGCTCCCATCCAGACGTCTCTTTCAGAGAAGACCTTGCAGGTTTAAACACATACTGCATCCATCACAACAGCATGGCTGAAAACAGGAAAAGAGTCCAATGCTGAACTGGTCTGCCTGCAGTCCAGACCTTTCACCAATAGAAAACATTTGAGCTTCATAAAAGCAGCAAAAGTCCAAGACTGTTGTGCAGCTAGACTCCTGCATCAGACCAAAATAGGACAACATTCCTCTCCTAAAACTCCAGTAACTGGTCTCCCTCACTTCCCAGATGTTTACAGACAGTTGTTTAAGGAGGAGGAGATGCTACACAATGATAAAACATCACCTTGGAACTACTTTTTACAGACATGTTGCTGCCATCAGTCACAATATTTTTTCATATTTTCATATTTGAAAATAGTAAAATGTCTAGTGACATCTGGCATGTTGTTCATATTTCATTGGGAATAAAATATGTGTTGATGAGATTTCGAAATTATTGCATTCTGTTTATTTATTTACTTAGATTCCTGACATTTTGCAAACTGGGATTGTACATGAAAATATTTTGCTGTCTTTTGTTCCTCCTTAAATAAATTAGACTGGTTTGTTTGTAATGGTCGCAGGCAGCAGTTCTGCAACATCCTGGGGAAAAGATTTCTATTTTCCAAGGTCAGAATTCAATTTAATTTGTGTCATTTTCATTTGTAGATTAATCTAAAATCGCTTGAGTTTAATTTATATTCATCAGACCTATTTCAGCTTTAATCAGTTTCTCATTAATCATGGAGCTTGTTTGTATCTGGACCACTGAAACGACTCAAAGATGTGTGCTGAAGGACTGTTATGCTCGTCTGTGATTTTCCTCCCACCGACTGCTCCATCCATTCCAATTCCACTGCAAGGTTGCCCATTTCTATTTTGGTCCACACATTAAACAACACGAGACCTCGGCAGGAAGCAGGTGGTTTGTTTGCCTGTGTTGTTTATGTCCCATTTTTCCCAGGCTATCTGATCACACACACACAAAAGGCTGAACCCAATCTGAGGAGGAAGAGGAGAAGGACAATCAAGTAAGGACAAGAGGAAACAGGAGAGGAGAGGATGACAAAAGTATAGGATGTGTGTGGGAGGGTGGTCAGAGAGATCGGAAAGCAACTAAAAATCATGGAAAGAAGGAAAAAGTAGGAGGATGAGCGCTGGAAAGAAGGAATGCTTCTGTGTTTGTTGTGCTTTCTAAATATGGAATTGATCCCTCAGTGTTTTCATGACTTCTTGAGTTGCTGAGAAACAGATTCACCCTCCTTGTCTGTGCTGCAGCTCATAGCTTTTTAGCCAGCATGTAACCAGATATCCATGATGTGGCTGTGGTATTCCCTCTCTGCACCACCTGTTACTTCATCTGCTGAAAAACGACAGAAACTAAGTCCCAGCCCCATCTGCTTCCACAACCAGCTAAAGAAAGTTTGTTGATTCTCCCATCTGTGCCAGCGGCCTCAGCTGCATCATCACATTTTCCTCCCACAAATCTGGGAGGCTGTAGGCGTCATGTGATTCATTATGGTTGGTGGATGGGGGTATAAAGCACATATGTGACCTAACCCTGGAGAAAAGAGAAAGAGAGAAGAGAGGACCAGTGTGTTTCCTCTCGATTATGAGAAGAAAACCAGAATCCACAATCAGGAGACCCAGCTCCAGGTGTTCTGATATGAGGGACACCAAACCTACACTGATACTCACCGACGGTCTAATG
The DNA here is from genome assembly GCA_023101725.1 of Atherinomorus stipes. Lineage (NCBI taxonomy): Eukaryota > Metazoa > Chordata > Actinopteri > Atheriniformes > Atherinidae > Atherinomorus > Atherinomorus stipes. Next base: position 14,043 of record JALJCO010007833.1, read on the forward strand.
ACATCAGAGCCATGAGATGAATATTATATCAGAGCTGAAGGAACTTAAAAA
>JALJCO010007834.1:0-66249 GCA_023101725.1 Atherinomorus stipes
TCATGTCTGAATAACTGATCCACCTGGTACACATGCCTCACTTAGAATTCACAGATGCTTATACCATTAAGCTTAACTGATAGTCAAATGATCATTTGAGATGTGTCTGACTATTGGATGAAACCTGACTCTTGTCAGCTTCCCATTGGCTGACAAGCTGCAACCCACATTCCACTGCACAGGCAGAGCGCGAAGCTCTGAACTGTGAGGAATCAGAAGTGGAGGAATTGGAAGAAAAGTGAGAGTCTGGGAGAACTGGAAGGAGCAGAGACAGAACTGAAGAAACTTGGAACAATGGGGAAAGAATGAGACGAAACCTGCTCTGAACTCAGCAGAGTTCAGAACCACGGATCACTCGGAGGAGTGATGGAGAGAAGAAGACTTCAACCCAAATCATTTTTACTATCAACCATCCCGTGACATCAGTCCTGAAGCTGCACGTCTCTGGGGAGACGGATGAGAGAGAGAGAGAGAGGACGAACCAGAACCACCACTGAGCTGACAGCCCGTAGAGAGCCGGACGAACTTCCAGGAGATCGGGAAGATTTTTGGGGGCCATCCACCCGACAATCTTCCAAAGGATTTGAGGAACAGTCCAGCAGAACCAGGACGTGAGTGAAGCTCCTCAGTCAGACGGAACCTCTGAGGAGAATCCTGATCATTTGCTATGAAATATGATCTGATGTCACAAGAAGTTGGTGATAGTGAATTAATCCAGGCCTACGGTTTACCAGACCCAGATTAACTTTGTTTAGTTGGATTAAGAAATCCTTCCTTCCTTTTCTTTGAACATTTATTAATTAACTGAGGCTTAATTAATTTATGTTTCATTTTCATACCATCTCACATTTCTTGCACAAGATAACTTTTGGTTGATCATCATGCTCACATATTTCTTGTATATATCTTGTACATACATTATCTCATGTAGTTTGTAGACTAGTTAATAAATACTCAGTATTATCTTAACTAGTCGTTGTTTGTGGTTTTTCTGATGTATCATGAAAGGTCACTTCAAGCGAGAACTCATGAAAGCGTCCTGAGACTGATCACTTCATTAAATCAATCTAAGAGTTGATTTAAGACTTTAATAGTTTTCCTTGCTTCCATTACATATCAAATAAGTAAGGTGGTGCTCCGAGGCTGTATTAGTATTGATATTAATAGAAATATTAATATCAATATTAATATCATACAAAGTGACGCTATATATATTGTGGTTGCCCAAGCTAAATCACAACATATTATGGATCCCCTGCGTGAGGCGTTTGAAAACTTTTCATGATACAAAGAAACCCACTGAACTGTTGCTGGTCAACAGGTGTGAGCATTTCATGTTCCAAACTGGATGTGAAACATTTTAATGCACTTTAGAACAGAGGAAAGTGTGGACGCACACAGACTCTGGCAGAGTGGGGGACACATGCTCTCAGCGAGCTGCTGACCCAACCCCTTTGATTTATGACCTTTCCCCTACACAATAGAAGCTAAAGCTAAGCTATGCTTCTACTCCTACATGTTGCTACATGTTTATTTGATTTTGCATGCATAAATAGCGCTTTGAACGTTCATTTTTGAAAGGCCTTCGTAGGCAACAGTGTTGCGTATTCCAACATTAGTTGACCTGCGCTGAGTGTTAGATAATTTAACTGCGTATTCCAGTAAATTAATCTACACCAGACCCTCCTTTAGCTGGCTGAGATTAGCTACCTTGGTTTGCTAAGGCCGTGACTCCCCACAGAGTGGAGACGGTTGGAGGTGCAATAAAAATCCACTGCAGCGTATTCCTGCAAGTGATCATTTAAAGGAGAAGTTGCTTCTTTTTAATCCCTAACAGACCCAAAGAGGTGAGCAAGGGCCAGATTTAGATCTGAGATTATTGGCTGTAAGAGCAATTAGAAGATTTTACTCAATTCACGCACTGGAGGAAAGTGCTGATGAACAGATCAAACAATTAAAAACGCTTTGATCTTTGAACAGTTGAAGAAATTGCTTGAGAAGTTTGACTTCCTAAACAATTTCATTTTGGAAGGTTGTTTTCTGCTCTCTGAGTAAGAGAGTGTGTTTATCTTTGAGCATCTTGAAACTTCTAAGAAAGTTTACAAGCTACTTGTTGTGTTCTGAGACAATCAGACAGATCTGAGTGTCGCTGAAGGAAGCCACTCTAACAACCACAGTTGTGTTAAACAACAAGGTTTCACCAACCAAATTGGAAAATCCAATTCTGGAAATCCTTTTGAATCATGCTTGATTTCACTAAGAACACGTTACCTGTTTATGCAGGTAAAATCCTCAACACTGACCACAGCAACGTGAATCTGATCACGGATCAGAAACGACCCACAGATAAAGCCTAACCAAAACCTTTGGGTGCTTATCTGTTGTTTTTCTGGCGCGTTTTAAACAAGTCCACCATGCAGTGGAGAACGCAGGAAGCAAATTTAAAGTGCAAGTCCAGAAATTTTCACAGCTGAAGGAAGAGAATTCATCTCTCCAGCACAAGTTTGAAATTCTGGAAAAAGTAGCCAGTCAAAACCAGACTCGCATAACTGAACTAACAGATCAGTTTACTGAGACTAAGAAAGAGAATAAAGAACTTAAAGAGGAAAACAGGGAGCTTGAACAATCGCTCCAGAACTGCCAACAGGAACTGGCAGAAACTCAGACTGAGCTGAAGGAGCTAAACCAGATTCATGAGGAATCACAGAGCTCTCTTCAGGAAGCTCAGAATGAAATCCAGAACCTGAAACTGGAAATTTCTGTTTATGACAAACATCTCAATGATAAACAGACACGAATCCAGCTGCTGCAAAGACAGCTAGCTGAAGCTAGAGATGAGCTTAGCTCAGCTTATCAAGACCAAGACCACTTATCAGAGGAACTGATAAGAGCCAGAAGAGAACTGTTTCAGTCTTCTGAGGCTGAACATAGACCAGGAAATCAGAGCATCCTCTGTGATGACAGAGAGGATCTCCTCAGTAACAGGAAGTCTCATGAGAATTCTTCTTGTTCACATTTACCTCCTGTACCACATATTCTTCCCTCTAGATCCCAAAACATCTCCAGATCCAGGTGGTACCTACCAGGCTGATGGGCCTGCAGGAGCCAGGACTCACCAGGCTCCCACAGATAAAGATCTTTTCAGAATTGCTCAGAATTTGCCAAAATTGGAAACCACATTTGGCAAATTAAATGACATCCGAACCAACCTGAATGACATCAGCTTCTACCTGCAAAGGTTCCCAAAGGCTTCTGTTAGTGACAAAATCTTCCTGATCAGACTAACAGCAAGCAATGATGTCAAGAAGTTCATTGAACGCCAGACAGATGCGGTCAGAAATGACTTTTCCCTCCTCTGTGAAGCTTTGGAGAGAGAGTTTTCTGAAGAAGCAACTCAATCAGGTTTGAGTTTTGCCTTGAACACAAAACAGGGCAGACAAGAACCACCGAGCCGGTTCTACCACAGACTCCTCAGAGCTTACTTTGGTTTGCGTAATGAGGAAAATATAGATGAAGACCAACACTTCAAAACAATTTTTCTCAATAACCTGCATCCTGCCACGAGCCGTCACTTAGGCATCGTCGCAAATCCTTACAATGCTACAATCCGAGAGTTACGTACGTGGGCTGATTTAGGTTTTCAGAAACACCTGCAAACTAAACACTGCAAACTTGACACTGTGCTGACTGCTGAGTCTTCTTCCAGTGAGCTGGTAAACAGGCCTCTGATGCAGCCACTTACAGACCTAAGTCAAAGTCCCGTCAGTCCAGCAAGAAACAATCTTACTCACAAGCTGAACATTACGGTTGAAGAGCCTTAATCTCAGAGTTAAGTCTCAGCTAAGCAACCACAGTCTGTACCTGAATGAAAATCGAACAATTTTCTCCAGGTTTAAACCAAACTTTAAGCTTTCAAAGCTAAGTTTACCATCCAGACTTCTCCCACAGCAGATTTCACACGCGTGATTTCAACAAGTGGGGGAACAATGAGCTAAAATTTTACTGAATGTAACAGCAGAAGTTCGATTTCACATTGAATGTGCTCACATCCAGTTGCAAATTTAAGCTCTATTTACACATCGACCCATGCATGACCTATTAGAGGATATTAATCGTTATTATACTGTAGTGTAGTTAGAAATGAACACTTCTTTTCTTTCCTCTTTCTATGCTATGTTTTAATTCTTAATCACTTGAAGCAGTGTTTTGATTTTTCTTTTGTAAATTAAAAACTTTTAAAGTTTTTATAGTACACATTTGTTTATCATTATTATTTTGATAATTCAGACTTTAACCCTTAGTCCTGAATACATGTTTAACTCTTAAGTTACTTTAGGTGTACGAATAGTGCATGCATATCTTTTTTTTCGATTTTATTTTTGTTTTCTTATGATTTAGTGAATCCATTTCTTGATGACATCAGTCATATGGAAAAAGCAAATTGAACCTGCAAGAATCATCGCTGCTCCCTTTGGATGACTTCATCTGTGATTACGATCTCCTTCTTAACTGAACATCGTAATCAAGTGGGGGAATATGTAGTGATCTCAAGCCCAAAGGTCTCAGCAAAAGGATACACACATCTAACCAAATATACTTTGGGACACACACTGATGGATAAAGGCCACAATTGGATGTAAAACAGACATCCCAAGGAGGAATTTTGCTCAGAGAAGGACCTTCTCTGAGTAATCACTAATTTACGGTCCTGAGTGCAGCTCAGGAGAGGACCTGCATTTTGGTAAAACAAACAAAGGCCAATTGGTGAACTCTGAACCCATCCTCCAAGCTTGGAGATACTCCTTAACAGTATTTACGACCTGCTATAAATTGGTTCCTTATAGCCAATGTTGTTATGTGTTCTTAACATCCAAGAACTGTTTTATATTATCAGGAAAGTAAGCTCATGTTAATCTCATGATGAAGACTTTTCTTTTGATATGCAACATGATATACTTTGGTGATTAGAAACTAAATGTTTCTTCCCTAAATTCACATCACATGCATTCCAGGATTTGCTGCATAAAGGTGAAGAAAGAGACACTTTACCCAACTGCTGAAATCCACTTTTATGATAGAAATGGACTTCCTCATATCAAATGATGTCTAACACATGTATTTTCTTTACAGGAATCTTAAATCATCAAGATTAATCCTGTTTTATCTGTTTAGCTGATTTGTTTATTCAATGTCTTCCTTTATTCATATAATTCAGATCTTTGCTTTATTTTATTTTATTGTGTTCATTTTATTTCATCATGTCTGAATAACTGATCCATGGTACACATGCCTCACTTAGAATTCACAGATGCTTATAACCATTAAGCTTAACTGATAGTCAAATGATCATTTGAGATGTGTCTGACTATTGGATGAAACCTGACTCTGTCAGCTTCCCATTGGCTGACAAGCTGCAACCCACATTCCACTGCCAGGCAGAGCGCGAAGCTCTGAACTGTGAGAATCAGAATTGGAGGAATTGGAAAGAGAACTGATCTGGGAGAACTGGAAGGAGCAGAGACAGAACTGAAGAAACTTGGAACAATGGGGAAAGAATGAGACGAAACCTGCTCTGAACTCAGCAGAGTTCAGAACCACGGATCACTCGGAGGAGTGATGGAGAGAAGAAGACTTCAACCCAAATCATCTTTACTATCAACCATCCCGTGACATCAGTCCTGAAGCTGCACGTCTCTGGGGAGACGGATGAGAGAGAGAGGACGAACCAGAACCACCACTGAGCTGACCGCCTGCAGAGAGCCGGACGAACTTCCAGGAGATCGGGAAGATTTTTGGGGGCCATCCACCCGACAATCTTCCAAAGGATTTGAGGAACAGTCCAGCAGAACCAGGACGTGAGTGAAGCTCCTCAGTCAGACGGAACCTCTGAGGAGAATCCTGATCATTTGCTATGAAATATGATCTGATGTCACAAGAAGTTGGTGATAGTGAATTAATCCAGACCTACGGTTTACCAGACCCAGATTAACTTTGTTTAGTTGGATTAAGAAATCCTTCCTTCCTTTTCTTTGAACATTTATTAATTAACTGAGGCTTAATTAATTTATGTTTCATTTTCATACCATCTCACATTTCTTGCACCAGATAACTTTTGGTTGATCATCATGCTCACATATTTCTTGTATATATCTTGTACATACATTATCTCATGTAGTTTGTAGACTAGTTAATAAATACTCCGTATTATCTTAACTAGTCGTTGTTTGTGGTTTTTCTGATGTATCATGAAAGGTCACTTCAAGCGAGAACTCATGAAAGCGTCCTGAGACTGATCACTTCATTAAATCAATCTAAGAGTTGATTTAAGACTTTAATGGTTTTCCTTGCTTCCATTACATATCAAATAAGTAAGGTGGTGCTCCGAGGCTGTATTAGTATTGATATTAATAGAAATATTAATATCAATATTAATATCATACAAAGTGACGCTATATATATTGTGGTTGCCCAAGCTAAATCACAACAATATACTCTTTTTTCCCTCCTTTTTGCTGGCACTTGCTTTTCTCTTTTCTTTTCTTCTTTTTTTTTCCTTTTGGACATTGTGTGAGCAGGTCTCCATCTTTGGCCTTATTTTAGAGAAACATCAGCATCAATCTGCGTGCTATAACAAATTCCAGACCTCCTGACTCCTGCGGTAGTTTGTAACATTTAGCTGAGTTTTAGTTCATCAGTAATCATCCTGTATGCTTTTTCTATCAGCACAATGTCCCTCTATCAGATTCTTCCATCCCTCTGCTGTTTCTTTTGAAGTATCCTTGATGCCTTTCTATACTGTATGTCCAAAACAAGTCCCCAAATTTTAAGAAAAATTACATTTGTAACCATGTTCATGCAAATAAACTAACTGGTAATCAACTGAATGCTCAGTTTGATCTCCATCACAGGTTTTCTAACTTCTAACTGATTTCAATTGTATTTGGTTTGCAATGTTTTTGCATTGAGCTTCCAGCTGGATTTTGATACAGTCTTTCTAAATGATTAATTCATACTAGGAAATTTGGCAGCTGTAGGGGAGTGATAACAGGTTTGAAACGCTTTTACTGTCACTAAAAAAGGACCTGAGTATTTTTCTCATGTGCACGACAAACTTTCTGGTATCAAGATGACAAAATCCCCAGAACCGGTTGAAATTCTGGAAATGCTTTAAAGCTCTTGCAGACTAAAAACAGAGCAGCCTGTTTCATCGTCATGTTGAGCTGCAGAAAGAAGCAACAGAGAATTTTATTTGTTTTAATTTTTCCTGTTCACGTGCAAGATTTTGGTTTCCTCCCTAACAGCGCGACGAATCTGCTTTTCTCTCCGTCTACAGTTGGAGCGCGAAGCTGTATCTCACTCCCAGTAACAGCGTCCTGCTGACGGCCATCGCACTGATCGGAGTCTGCGTCTTCATCCTCGTCATCATCGGCATCCTCCACTGGAAAGAGAAGGTCAGGACACACATGATGGAGGGTGTAGTAGCTGGCCTCACCCTGGCTACATACTGCTTTAATAGTGTGTGTGAGGGAGACAAAGAGCGAGCAGATTGGTCACAACCAGCAGCAGATGGGTCTCGCTGTCCCTGTCCTGTAGTCCTCCAGCCTCCCACCAAGACACACATACACACTCCCTCTCCTCCTCTATCCGTCTACCTCTGTGGGCCACAACCTGGAAGGGCGTTCATCTGTAATTGCTTCTTCTGTCCTTCCAGCACAGTAGATCTGCTGCTCATTACTGCCTAAATATGCCCTCCAGGGAGCCCATGCATGTTTCTCCTGTGTTTTGTGCTTCAGCTCCTCCTGGTCTGGTTGTTTTCAGCAACACACATACACACAGTGTAGGTCACAAGAGCGTGCGCCTCATTACCACCTGGTTGAGGACACAGACACACAAACATTGTTTAACAGTAATTCTTGCTAAAATACTAGCTTTTTGTGTGCGGTTGTGGGTTTTTTTTTCCATCCAAACACGCAGCAGTAATGTTGTTTCCTGTAAGTCGCTGGCGTTGTCTCCAAACCATCTGCTGTGAGAGCATGTGCGATTAATGTGCGAGAGTGTGTGTGCATGAGAGTATGTACGAGCAGGATTGCATGTGGGCATGGTTACACGCACAAAAGAGGTCTAATTGGCCATTTTTAGGGAGATGTGGGAGTGTGCATCAGCTTCGTCTGAATTGATGCTGAATGAAAAGAAACAAAAAGCATGTACAGATATGGAAGCAGCCAACAAGTGTGGGGGTGGGGGTTATGTGGAGCCTTTGGATGGTGATAAGAGGAATAAAGAGAAAATATAGACAGAGAGTAAGCCTGTAAATTCAGACCTGGCAAAAGGAAACGTTTTCATCCGCGGTGAAGACATGCATTTGGCTTTGATCACAGTGGAGTGTGTGTTGGCTGACAAATTTAAAGTTCACAAAAATTTCAGCCTCCCAAAAAGTAAGAAGATCTCAGAGTTTAGAAAGACTTTTCCCTCCTTACCCATTTAAAAGTTGTCTCTCACTTGCATTTGTGCCAGATTAATAGCAAATATTACACTGCTGTGCTGAGTCTTTAGAAATGTTTTATTTAAATATTACAAAGACCTCGCTGGTTTGTGGATCTGTAGGGTCACTTCATCTCTGTTGACTGAGTTTCAGCCCTTTCAGGGTCATATCAGTTCAGAAATTTTTATCATTTCTATTCAGAGCACAAAGCTTTGTGAGATATTCAACATTCACTCTGCATCCAAAACATAATTTGATCCAAATTGCTAAATGTATTATCAGGCTCCCACAAAACTAAGCTTTCACTGTGCACGCTGCAGTATTTCAGGTTAAAGGAATTAATTCTCACTGAAAGGCTCCTTGTGACTTATAGTTGATTTGTTTCAATCTAAATATTCAAAGTTAAGTCTCAAATACCTGGAGAGAAACAGTATTCATAGTTCAGGTCCTGCAGGACAATTATATTAAATTAACATTAACATATTTGCCCGGTTACCTGTTAATCTTGTATAAAATATTAACCCATAATACTCCAGATTCTTTTGTAGGGAAATTGATTCTTGTGTACATCCTCAGTGATTCCTCCTTTAAATCCTCCTTTCCAAAGTTTCGTCATCAGTCAGGTTGAGTTCAGGTGAATCGCTCCAAAATCTGCCATTTCTTTATCTTTGAAACCAGTCTCCTCTCACGTCATCTTTTGAGTGTCTGTCCATCTGCTCTGTGACACACCTTCCAGTTGGTGTTTGGCTATATCTGATCAGGCAGAAACATATAAGTGTTGGTGACGTGTCTTTATGGACAGCTGATCAGGAGGCCCCGACGTGATATGTGTGGGAACAGCTAGTTAAGACCAAAATTTCAATTATCTCTTGAAAAGAAAATTACCCGAATCTTTCAACGTTATATGTCCATGTTACTACAGCCGTCAACGTCGGGTTTTTTTTCACTGGCTTCGGCAGCGGGGTAGAGATGCTTTTATGTAACGCAACCCCGCGGCTGGTTCTACTCTATTCCAAAGGCGGACCCGCTGCGGAGCGGTTCCCCTGAGCTCTCCATCAGCATCCTGCAGGCGACAGGTGCTGCACTTTAACATTTGCAGTAAAAGGTGGTTTGGCTAGTCTGACCCGTTTGCCATGTGCTTACTTTTTGATTACTTCTCCTTGTTTTTTGTGCAGCTACTAATTGCGATAAAATATATTTATCGTATTTTCTGGACTATAAGTCACTTCGGAGTACAAGTCTCACCAGTCAGATAATGGAATGAAGAGTAAAAAAAACATATTTAAGTCGCACTGGATTGTAAGTCGTGGTCATTTGCTGTAAATAACAGCAAAGTAGGGTGATTTTTGGATTTTTCATATCCTTTTTGTTACTGCTAAAACTTCTCAATCACTCCAATTCCAATTGTTTGTTTGTTTTTTTGCTCCCTCTTTGTCTACAACCGAAGTGCCCCCAGACAGAGAACTTAAGACTTTACGCTGCTTCTTCTAGCCCAATATGCTCGCATACCATGTCGTTACAAGTTGTTAGGAACAGGATGGTAAGTGAGAAGCACCAAGTGGAGGCAAAGTTTCACCGGTCCGTCATTCAGTTATGTCAGGTAGCACATAAAAATTTAATGGAACAGTAAATCGCTAAATTAATAAATCCTCCCCCCAACAATTCGATACAGGGTCGTGCCAAACCGACAGTAGTGAACCAATCAGTTGGACACAAATACACATAACAGCCCTGGTAGCACAGTAGGCTCCTGTATTGCACATACGTATGAACTGACACATGCACAAACAGAACGGAAAAGGTGCCTGAACTCCTGTCCTTTAGGTCTGAACTGAGAACAGTTTTATTCCCAGAAAACCATCCTCAAATTATGTTTTTGATATTCTTAAGAGTTCCTTTAGCCAACATTGTCTTGCTTCAGTGTTCTACTGAACGTTTTAGGAGATCTTTTGTGCCTGCAGCTGTCAGATTTTTTAATGATCACCTGTAGGTATTGTTCTTAAAGGTAGAGTCCGAAGTTTCCCCCCTGAAAATAAATGTTAGACTTGTGCCATGAAATCCGTCTCAATCTGCGCCTTTGGGCCTTTTCTCGTGAGTTTGAATGCAACTCTCTCTCCCCCTGTCTGTAATTAGCTCTTTAGTTTTGTTATGGCCTCGTCGGGACGTTTCTGGGTGGAGATTTCTGTTTATATCACCAGCCAATGGCAGAGCTAAGAGCATGACGCTGTGTGGGAATAAGCTCATGATTGGAGCAGACGGCAGTCACTCAAACTTTCGAAGGAAAGAAAAAAGAGAGAAAAACAGTGGATGCACCAAAGAAAAGGTAAGAGTTTTAGATAATGCACATTGAAAAACCAGGGTGAATATTGGTTTGGCTTTTACCCGCTTCTGAGCTCTGAAGGAGAGGCTTGAAGCTGAATAGGCTGAAGAACGAGGCGGCCATTAGCCTGAGAGGGAGGGGGCGCTCAGTTTGAATTCTGTTGTTTGCATACAGAAACAGTGGGGGGACTTCAGACTCTACCTTTAAGTATATAGCCTATTTTATCTCTTCTTCCGATGTTGATTTATGCTCCTTTTTATTTCTTTTATTGTGAATGCATAGCCCCTTTCAGACCTGCGCCGGAAAGCGGTAATAGTGCAGACTTTGTCCTTTATAACGTTTGCATTCAGACATGCGTTCCAGTCTTTAACCTCAGAGATGTAGTGGACATGTACTGGCTTGGGTCCATGTCATAAGAATGGAAATGTTGCAGCACGTCATTTTGGCTGAACGCACAAAAAAATGGTCCGGACAGAGTTGAAGGGAGAGCGTCGCTGCGCTGACTTATCCACAACATTTCCTGATGTCTGAAAGCGTCCGGGATGCAATAAGTCCATAAGGAAGCGGCATGTTTGAAAAGACGAGTCCGGTTAAAGAGTGGATGGACTTTACTGCTAATGCTCCGCAATGCAAGTCTGAAAGCGGCTTATGTGATGATGGTTGGTGGCAAACAAATTTTCCCCTGTAATGGATTAATAAAGTTTATCAAAATCTTAAAAGTGCCCTTTTAAGCTCAGCGTTTAACCCTTTAACACAAGAGCTGTTGCAGCAACTGAAAATATCATACCTTCTTTAAATTACCATAATTTTCCAACCGTTTATGCTATCGATACCTCACCTAGAAATTCTTTCAATGTCACATATTTTAGGCCTTCATGTTACAGAATGTTGGCTTCTTTAAAGCTACATTCATTGTGACTCTCACTTTATATCTAAGACAATGTTCAAGTACCAGCACACCTTGTAGTTGTCATATATTCTCATAGTAAACATGACTTAGACTTGCTTGGATGTGAGAAGCATCAGTTTTCTGTAGGTGAAGACACATTACAACATCCTCAGTTTCACATAGAGCAGAAAAGTCATATTTCCAGCGATAAATTAATTTTAAAAAGAAGTGATAAAACTGCAGCATCCTGTGATGCTGTCGGCAGCATCGTCTCTGCTTATGCTGGATCTACAGTGTGTGAAACACGGCTCAGACTGACATGTTTTAAAAACTGTAGTTTTGCTTTAAATGGAAGTGAATATCTGGCCTTGATAACTGAGAGACAGCAATGAAGACAGGCAGGCTGCCGTGACCTCCTGCACCAGTCGGAAGATGGAGATTGAAGTGAATCATGTCCACCGGTTGCTAACACCCTCCCTTATATCTCATGTTCTCTCAGCTCATCCAGCGGGTCATCCAGCAAGGTCAGGGTGAGCCTGCTGATTGACATTTAGCATTTCCGTGTGTTGGTAGTGCCGCCTCTGGTATTTGCTCTTCTAATAAAGCCAGATAGAGGGCAGAGGCATGACGGCGGAGCAAAGATGTGCTGTCCTGCCAAACAAGCTAACAGCGCTTTTACACAAATCCTGGGAACTACTGTGTAATACAGCAGTAACTGGTGATATTTAGAAGTGTCCACATGGATCTAAATCAGAGTGGAAAGGAGAGGAGGGACGCCTTTAAAATACACGAAGCAGAATGTAATCGATGTCATCTTGATGCAGGTCAAATTTAATTAGTTGACATTTGAGCCCAGAGAGGCAGCCGCACGCCCTGCACCTGCTTCCAGACACAACCCCACCACTGCGTCAATAAACTTGTAGATGGACACAGATCGATGCCGTGCTGCTTAATAATTATTCAAGCCTCAGGATGACAGTGTGGCGTATGCCCCGGATGGTCAATTACAGCGGCTCAGGGGGTTGGTCATCCACAGCGAAGGACATCCATCCATCTGCTCCCTAAAAATATGCGGCATAAAAAAGAGGACAGTACCGGTCAATAAGAGATGCTACCTTCTTTGAAGATTAATGAAGGCTTTATCAGCAGCCCAAGCTGATGGGATAAAAGAGTAAACATGTCGCTGCCCATCTGTGGGATTCAGCAAATTAGTCACAATCACAGGACTGGTTCCCCATGAAAGAGTCAAAAAGTTTAGATTTGCTGATTCACTTTACTTCTAAATAAACTTTTCAATCAAAAGATGTCTAATTATAATGAGTTTTTCTGACTACAACGCTTATTTGAACGTGTAGATTTGGATTTTCATTAAACTAGCGTATGTATCAACAGCTACAGCATCATTGTCTGAGAAGAAGCCTCCATGGCTACAAAGTGGATAAAATTAGCTCTTTCTGAGCTACAGATCGCAGAGTCACACATTTTTAAGTGTTTCTTGAGACAGATTTCACGCTGAAGCTCCTGGTGGCTGTAAATGTCCCTTCTGGTGGTGAAAAGACCCCCCTGCTGTTCAGATTTCACTGAAAGACAGAAAGTTAGTCATCCTCATTCTGTGCAAAGTCTGCATGAAACTGCTTCTTTTGATCTTGTTTCTTTTATTTGTCCTCTTTGAGCTGTGAGATTTCTTCCAGCAAGTCCTGGTCAAAAAGACAGAATGAGCAGTTGCACATGAGACCTTTTAAAAGGGTGTAAAGAGATAAATATCTGTAATCTGGTGGTATTTTGAAGCTTATTTCCTACAGAGGTGCATAGAAGTAGTTCTGATTGCACCCTCGGAAGATTGATGTGAGTTGTGGTGGTAGATCTATCGTCATAGATGGAGCTGCAGAGTGAAAGAAGGCTAAAAAATGTAAGTAAGTAGTTCCCTTGATTTAGAGATGGACACCTGTTTAACACTGCAACAGTCAAATCGAGCATATTATAAAGTTCAGGTCTTCCAACCTAAAACTCCCCAACCTTTGCTTTCCTGCTCCTCCTGCAGCTCAGAGAGGAAATTCCTCAGAAGCAAGAGATGATGTTTTGGAAAAGACACTTTGGAAGATATTAACGTGCTTTATAGAGATGCACTGATACAGTTTTTCTGATCCAATCCAATACCGATATCTGGTAACAAAGATAACACTGCCATGTAAATGCACTGCAAACACATATTTTAAAGGTACAGTGTGTAAGAATTACTGACATCTTTTGGTAAAGACGGGTATAGCAATGACTTCATATACCAAGCATTATTGTGAATGTACGGTAGCCGCCAGTGGCCAAAATTCTCTCAGACATACAGATGCTTTCATCTGTGAGTGGATCCAGTGGTCTTGGGTGTAACACTACACATAATTTCTAATGCCTTTTAAGCCATTACTTATCTCAAACAGTACTCTTACTCCCATTAAACAAAGCTGGTACAGCATTTTAAAAGTTTAGAGGGATCTCACTTCACACACATTGTTTTGTCCATTTAGGGACACCATAGTAAAAATGATGGCACAAATATGGCAGCCTCCATGTATGTGGACCCCCAACAAGTAGCTATAAATGGCTCATTCAGAGAAAATAAACACACAACAGCTGTTCTGGTGAAGTGATAACATCAATAAAAATGCAGTTTGGAATTATGTATTGCATTCTTCTGCCAATGATCTTTGGTTTTGTTACACACTGTCCCTTTAAAATGTAATATAAAATATAGCAGCTGCCTGAAACCCAACAAACAATGGCTTAATTACCTTTTTCAAAAATGGAAAAATAAAAAGGAATAACATGTAAATGACTGGATGAGAATGCTGGATCGGCTTCATTCACCCGAAATCCAATCCAGCTAATTATTCGATATTAGAGCTGATATCTGATCCTGGTATCGGTTCGGTGCATCTCTAGCTTTGACTAATTTGGAGACTTTATCAAGCAGAAGTTTCAGTGTCACGTGGAAAAACCAAACACATCCCGAACAGCCTGGTACCCCCTCCTCCTGCTGGTCTGTGGGATGGCATCCCATTCTTCAACCAGTCAGCCAGTATGGCTGTGTTGGTCACGCTGGCACCAGCAACACATCCAGCCTGATCCCACAAGCTGTGAGTGGGTTGAGTTCAGCAGTCCAGACAGGCCATTTCATCCTCCACCCTCAGACTCTGGAGGTCTCTGATAAACCTGCTCTGTTGGGGCATCTTGGAGGACAGAGTCCAGTTCCAGACTGGGGAGATATGGGATTGCTGCTGGTTGCAGAAGCTCAGCTTCATTTCTCTCTGCATGGACTTTTCCTCCAGTGATGCCACCCCGCACAATCATACCGCCTCCACCAAAAGCACTGGTGCGGCATTCAGCCTGACGTTCTCGACGTCTTCTCCACACTTGGACCCTACAATCCAATCAGACTCTGGACTCACCACTTTACATAACATTCCCCCACACATCCAGGTTCCACCTGCACCATGCGGAGATGGTTACAGTTTACTCCAAATATTGCTGCAACAGCTGTACAAGAAATGATCCTCCATACAAACATGTTCTGACATCTACTGCAAAGCTCAGACTGAAGTCTGTGGATGAGAGGAGTGAACACTGACCAATGATGGATTTTATCAAAGACTGAGAGTCTGATGAATAAAACAGATATAACACATATTCTCAGTTAATTCAGCAGGTGATCTAGTAATACTTAATGAAGTATACACATCTATATATGTGTAAATCTAAAAGTAGTCCTGACATCATGTGAGCCACATCTATAAATAAAAATCCTATTTTTTAATCCATGCATTCATGGCCTTCATGTAGGCCCCGCTTATATTCATAACTGGTCCTGCTCGCAGCGCATGAATCTAAATATCAGCTGTTTAATCAGCTGGAGGTTTAGAAATAATGAACTCACAGGTGCAAACAGACAGATGTTCACAGCTCTGCTGATTTTTGCCACCTGGTTTTTTAATTTGGTTTCATTTCAGATACTTTCAGTCACAGTTTTGTCATCTGATTATCATCCTTTTTAATCATTAGTTAGACGTTTTGTCAGGATTCAGCTGTCACCATCTTCAATCTGTTTCTTTACAGACCGTTCATTGTGAGGTTCAGGAAACAGCATCTTTGTTAGTCATTTTAATGGTGTTGTAATGCGTGCAGGTTTACCTGGCAAAATGATCACGCTGCAATTTCTGTAATATTGAAATATTTATTCTGAAGGATCAGAGAAATATCAGGTACAGAACAGCGCAGGAAGTTTGACAAAGAATTGTTCTCTGACCCAGTGATTATATACAATCACAGAATGTGCATTCCCCCTCGCGATTGGTCCACACATCTGACTCCGTTTCCTCCCACTCAGCCTCCTTTCCATGTCTCCCCGAGGTCTGGGTCCCGCAGACCACTTCCCTCTGCAGTTTAACTCCCACTTATATCTTTGTTTATTGAGTTTCACAGTATTGCTCAACTTCCCCAAAATCACGACAGCCAAGCACACAATGAACGGCCAAGATTAACTGAGGTCTCTTTAGTGTTGGTTTCGTCGACAGTGATGATGACTGAATTATTTAGTTGACACCCCTTTTTTCCAAGACGAGACGATGACGAGCTAAACATGGCTGTATGATGACTAAAACATGACGAGATGTGTGCGAATTTTCATTGACGAGGCTGAATGTAAAAGTTAGTTGCTGTTATTGTGCATTAATCTGTCTGTCAAAAGCTTGAAAATTAGTTGCGTCTTGTTCGTGTTTCGTCACGTCGACCACCACCTGGCATGCAGCCGCTTGCAGCGAGCACATATTAGAGCTCTGCACAGGTTTTACCGATCTGCATCTGGCATAAGCGAGACCCACGAACCGCAGCTCTCCCTGTCAGACACGCAGGTGAGGCAGCATCAGCCAAGCTGCTTGGTCAGAAAGGATGAGATGATTATGGACACACTTTCAATCGTCTATAATCCATCAGGAAGAAAACAGAATGTATTGTACCTTATATGATTAATATAAAAAATAAGGTTCATTGTTTTATGAATTAAACTTATATGTAGAACCTGTAACCTTTATTTTTCTTTACTTTTTAAAATATAACTGACTAAAACCTGTCGACTAAAACGACATTAAAACTATTCGATAAAGAAATGACTAAAATGTGACTAAAACTAGCAATTTTCATTAGAAAGACAAACCCGAGGGACACACTGGACGTGGAAGCGTGCTGAAGCGCAGCAGTTTCATTTTGACGCCCATGTTATAACAGATGGTGCCGACCACCAAAATCGGCGCACACCGTGGAGCGATCGTTTCGGCTTCTGTTCTACTTTCTGCACAAGCCGCAGCCAACTTTGTCAAGCCAGGCAGGAAGTTAAGCAGGAACACAAGACAAATCTATCAAAATAAAACCATTTTCAAAGTAAAACACCCGAATAAGTTTTAAAACCCGATCTCTTTTTAATAGATCTAATTATATGTCAATCATGTCTTCATCTTCATTGAAAATGCAAGTGGAAGGATTCACACACAGAAATGTCGGCGTTCTGCTTGTAAATAGTATGAAAGCAGAACAGGAGATGTGACCATGGTGGAATTATCAGCTGTAGAAAATCGGCGCGCTGCGTTTCGGCGTGTTTCCGCATGCAGTGTGTCCTCAGCGTAAGACTGAAACTCTGATAGCTGCCAAAGCAACACTGGGACTCTTATGTTCCCACACACTCGCACACGCAGCAGTCCAGTGGAAATTCATACACGCTCAGATCTCTTAACTAAATATATAGAAATATTCATATATAAATATAAAGGATATGTGCTGGGATGGGCTCCCACGTGTTCAATAGTTTGGACACAGTCACTCCTCAGTAAATCCAGCTGTCTCCACATCCATGAATATATCCCGTCTTTCTCTGCTGATCACAATATGTCACACTAACAATGTTTCCTGGAGGGGGTTTTACTATTTATACATCATGTACATTTCAGTCAATTGAACATTGATTCAGACGTTGTGAGTTCAGGGAGAGTGCACGTTCACGTGCCCACTAAAGTACTGATCAGGTCAACAGTCAGGCAACAAAGTACCATATAAATAAAAGCTAATCTTTCATAAGCAGTCAGGAATAGGGCTGTCGCGATTGAGGAATTCCCCCTGCAGTGAGTCAAGGCGGCTCAATATTGCGATATGCAATATTATTGCGCACCCCCCCCCCCCCCCCCATCTATCTATTTCGGCAATGTCTTTGTTAATTGTTAAATTACCAGAGTCATGGCAATATTTCCTTTGAAACATGGCGGTTGGACATTAAAAAAAGTTATTTTAAAAAAAGACGTCAATTTTATAACGCTTTATTGAACGCAGGTCAAACAACAGTAACGGCAGATTTTACAGATTGCCTCTTTTAAATTGTCTGACTCACCCTTTTCATTTGGCTGAAACCCGAAATGCTCCCATAGGGGCAAAGTAACATTTGGTTTTGATGCCAGTGCAGCTGCCATTGTATCCTTCTCAACTGTTTCCTGAGATGCGGTGATGGCGGTGGCCCATCATGCAGTGCGGTGAGCTTCTTAATATCGGGATATTTCATTTTTGCGATTATTGTGACAGCCCTAGTCAGGAAGATGGAGACGGGTGTAAGCAACATTACACAAAATACAGATGGAATTTAACTCTGTTCAAAAATTCTTGGTTTAATTTAGCTTCACTTTTAAGAAATGTCATTTTACAACTGAGGATGAATTTTGTTTGTAACTGCGTGTGTGAGAAAGCAGGAGTGAAGCTGAGAGCAGTGGAGTGCAAATAATAAATGCAGATCATTTATGTTTTAAATGAGACTTAAAATAATGACGTGCAGCATGAAATACAGGACAACATCAAAATCAGGATATAGTTCAGCAGTAATGATGGAGAGGACACAGGACTGATTCACAGATGGGTTGATTAATCATCATTAAAGAAGATGCTTCAATATACAAAACGTCAACGTTTAACTTGGCCTTCTGATTTAACATAAAAGTGGAGCAACACTCAGACTTTTGACTCACAGCGAAAAACGATGAGGACTTTTATAATCTGTGACATGATTAGACCCCTGTGAGGTCAGAGTTAGCTCTCCGTTAGTTATTGGGGGGGTTCTCTACACTTTACAGGCCGCCTCTGCCGCACGCGACTGCAGAACAGCTGAGATGAGCAGCTCGCTACCGGATAGCAACAAACTGCAATCCTCAAACTCTGAACTCACAGGACAATAGTACTCATTCGTTCGTTCATTCTACTTAAATTATTGGGGAAATGAAGGAGTTTTGCTGCAGATAATGCCTTGCAGAGAGGCTTCCCCGTCTGTCCCATTATATGGATGTACGCCAGAGGGTAACGAATCTAAATATCACCCAAAGGAGTTAAAGTGAGACAGAAATTTTACTGGTGAGTAAATGCAGGTATGCACTGCTAGAAATAAGGTCCAGGTTGAAAAAAAGAAAGTTATCCTTTAAAACAAACATGCGATCAGACCGCTCTGAGCACCTGTTCGTTAATAAATGACGTCTTTGCTTACTCAGCAACACGATGCAAAACACAACCTACAACACACGGGGCTGTAATCCTGATGGCTGGTGTTAAGGGCTCCACGTTTTCTTTCTTTAAGATCTACGCTGATCATGTTGTTAATAAATGTTCTGTGTTTCCGATTCCAGCACGAGATCAGTGATTTATTCATACACCGACTTATACTCTGCACTAAGTGTGTGTATCTGTGTGTTTGTTCCTCAGAAAGCGGACGACCGAGAGAAGAGGCAGGAAGCCCACCGTTTCCATTTCGATGCCATGTGAAGCTGCTTCGTGGTGCTCCGCTCCGCCTGCTACCCATCGGACCGCCTCCTCTCCCCTTCACACTCTCACTCATTTCAAGGACCAATAAATGGATCCTCATTTACCCCAAAACGTTTCTTTTTGATATTTTTCAGTCCTTGAGAAAAATGTGAAATATTTATGCTCCGTTTGATTTATTCATTCCAGTGATAGAAGTACAGGAGCTGCAACAAGGCCACCGAGGAAGTTAAATCAGGGACTCGCTGTTGGTAGAAGCATGATGTGTCATTAGAGTCCGACAGATGAAACGCCCAACACGCAACTCCAAAATCTGCAACTGTTAGTGTGTAATTGTTCACTGGAAGGGAAACATCTTTAACGTCAGCATGTTGAAAATGTGTAAAACGAACTTAAACTGAGTGTGAGTTACTGCCTCCGTCTCTGCATGTCACCCCCTCCGATCCCCAGCCGAGCTTACACTGATCTGAGTCCTCTGATGTCGATGTCGGCCTCGCAGCTGCAACAGCAACTGGTGAAGGATGAAGAAAAGTGAGCATGTGCAACATTTTTCTGTTTCCAGTCTCACCAGAAATGATGAATGGCCTTGTGGCCTGCAGAGTGCAAATTCATCTTCCCCTGAGCTGATTGTATTACAGTTCATCACAGTAGTGCCAAAAACTATTTCATCCTGCAAGTATCTAACAGCTCGTAGTCTCCAACCTGCTCGTCCTGCTGAACGAGGCAGTTTACTCCTAATTCCAGGTTTGCTTTTAGTTTTTTATGTTTTTTTTTCTCTGTGTGTTTTAAAACTTGACTCAGCCACGCTCTGGTGTGTCCACGTATTTATTTTGCAAGAATGAGCTCATGTCTGTTCAAATTTGTTTGCACTTTTTTAAACTAATGATTAACTGTGGGTGTTTGTAAATTATTTCATTTGGATTTATTTTGCAAATGAATGTTAAAGCTACTAAATGTGTTTATCTACTGAGGTTGACAATAAAAAAGTTCCTTCTGCTTAAATCAGCTCTGTTGATTTCTATCCATTAAATTCGTCTTTGTATTGTTTTGTTGCTGGGAAGCGGAGGAAGATTGAACTGGAGTAATTGTCTGTATGTGCTGTCATTATCTAAATTTGTTGGGAGGCAGCAGTACTGGAATTAAATGGCCTTTAATTTTACAAAGGACCCCTGGAGGCCGCTTTGAGCATGTCTCTGGGCCCCTGCGCGCCACTTCAGGATCCAGCCTGCTAAATAATGCATGGAGAGGGTAAACCTTCCCCACACTGCAAATGAGTTGGTGACTGAAGCTCCGTTTGCCTTTAAGCAGATCACAACTGATGCTAAGAGTGTGTGTGCGCGAGTCGGTGTGTGTGTGTGTGTGTGTGTGTGGCAGATGCAGGGAGACGGAGCGAAGAGACCCCAGAGCTGGGAGTAGGTGGTGCGCTACAAGATGCGTGAAGCTGCGCGGAGAGGGATGGAAGCAGCGGAAATGGAGATGTTAACTTCAAAAATAAAAATATCCTACAAATCTGGAAAGTTCCACTAGAGGCTTGAAAACTTTCTCATTCTTCCAGTTAATCACGAAAACATATAATGTTGGATTTAATGGTTATTACTCACTGAAAACTTCTCTTAATGTGTTTAAGTTAATCAGGTTTCACTCGCATTTGGTGAAAAATGCGAGTGAAATGCGAAAGAAACTTAAGTAGGCTATCTGCTATTTTCTTTCTTTTTTCAGTCGTTTATTTTAGAGCGGGGGGGGGGGGGGGGGTACTCCGGTCCTCGAGGGCCGACATTCTGCAGGTATTTTGAGTTTTCTTGTGGCGTCACACCTTGTGAATTACGCATTGATTGGAGTCAAGTGTGTTGCAGCAGGAAAACTCCTAATACCTGCAGGATACCGGCCCTCGAGGACCGGAGTTGCCCCCCCCCCCTGTTTTAGACCCTGCAATAAAAAGTCTTTTTAAAAAAATATATTTTTGTTGTTATTAAAGTAGTTACTATTTTCCTGTTGCATGATTTCCTTCAAGAACAGCTTTTGAAAAAAAAAGAGCCATTTTTCTTTTCTATCTTTCTTTTTTTCTTTCTTTTTCTTTCCTTTCTTTAGTTGCTATAAATTGGCAGGTTTATTTCCCCCTTAACCGGAAGCGTGATCTCTTGATTGTGTGTAACTCGACGATGCTCGTGACAAGCCACTCATCCACTCATTGATGTAAGCAGCGCCCCGAGGCTTAAATGAGCTTCGTTCAGGAACATTTCTTAGTTCAGACACGGACGGAGCGCGGAGACTGTCTCTCCTCATCCTCATCCTCCGGCTCCGTCTCCCTTTTTTCTGTCCCCCTCGTCTGTTGAGTAAACATCCATCTGCGCCTCTTGGATAGCCCACCAAGCTCTCCGAGCGCACAAACCTATCTGGATCAGTCCACGCTCCGCACATGATCTCCAGCGCGGTCCAGCTGAAAGCTGCTCTGACTGTGGGGATGCCTGGCTGAGAGGCTCGCGCAGTCTTCATCCATCCGGCTGAAGAGGAGCTCGGTGCCGCACAGCTCTGCGTAATGGATTTACTGCTGTCGGTTAAAAGTTGGATTTTCTAACGAGCCTCGTGGATGTCATGAAATGGGAAGAATAGGAGGGAATTTTTAGGAAGGAGCTTTGGAATAAAACCGTGAGAGGAGATGCACAGAGGTGAGTAATGCGAGCTGCTCGAGCGTCTGTGCGCGCGTTATGGTCCGTTCCTTCAGATACAGAACAGCGGACAGTTTATTTAAAGACAAAATGAAAGGTTTTTACTTTTTTTATTTATTTTTGTCAAAGCAAAACTGTCATTTTACGTTAAAATTGAAGGTTGGCTTAAACAAAGCAGTGAAAGTGGCATTAAAATCAGGATGTTGAGCACCAGCTCATTTTAAGTCCATTCTTACAATCATTTCTGATGCTCTCTAGATGTGAAAAGAGCAATGAAAGTACCTTCAGCTGCTCGTGTCTAAGTCGCCCTGTTGCGACACATCTGCCTGTTTTAGTGGCCACATCTGCATCCCAACTCTCCATCCACCAGCTGCGTGCAGCTGCGCGGCTCCGCTGCTGATTTATCCTCAGGATCATTCACCGAAACGTCCGTTTTCACGATCTGATCAATAGACGAGGGCTTATTGCTTTATTAGGCTCCAGTCTCGTGCTGCGGTGCCGATGGTTAAAAATGGACCAAATCCTCAAAGGTTTCTGTTTTTTATTCATTCACTCAATTTATCCGCCAACGCGAAAGCAAATCTGAGTCATAAATCATCAATAAAGGTAAAATAGTCTTTTAAAAAAATCAATGAAAGCGCCATAAAACCCGTCATGGCTCATTATGTGATATATCCGGGAGTAAAAATGTCTGTCACAAATGGAGCCAATTACTGACACTGCAGCCTTCATGGCAAATACTTTTCTTCTCATAACAACCGCTGCTGGCAAAATAAATAAATATATATATTTTTTTAAATAAATAAATTGGATATAATAGAATAAAATGAAGGTAAATATATAAATAAACGTGTCGCCTACAGTGAAGAGCTCATTTTTGACAACTTCCCTCCGTTTTTCGGACCGTTTCTCCTCCGCGGTGGACACTGCTGTCCGTTGGTCCGCACGCGCCCACAGCTCGCGCTGCTAGAGTGACACCCCCCACCCACCCCCGGCTCCAACTGTCCCTGTCTCGCTCCATCAACACCTCATGAGGCTCTCGACGCAGCGCGCGAGTCTTTGGTTTCACTTTAAATGAGAGCAGCGAGGTTAAAGGGGAATCCACCTCCACCGCGAGTCCTGTTAGCTTATTAAGTAGCATTTACCGCAGAGCCACAGCAACTCTGCTCTGTTTGGCCTAATTAGAGCCTCGTCTAATTAGCTACCTCAGGCTCTAGCTAAGCTTCAGACACCTCAGTGAACTGTGATTCTTCATTTTATGTGTCTGACCAGTTTTTAACGGAGCAAATTATGGAGAACACCTGCACAGCTGCTCATTGTTACTGAACTAGCCAATCATGTGGGAGCAGCTCATGGAGAAGAAAGAGAAACCAACTGACACACATCAAACGTCAGACTGGAGCAAAAAGGTGATTCCAGCAGCCTGATCGTTGGTGACAGGCAGGTTTTTTACGTGTTTGTGAAGCTGCTGGTCTCCTGGGATTTTCCTGCCGAGGAGAGTGTGGAGTTCAGTCAGGATGGTGGAAAAAGGCATCTGTGGGGAGCAGAGGAGCATCTCTGAATGCACAACACGCTCAGCTCAGCCTCAGCAGCAGAAATCCACGTCAGGCTCCTCGTCTGTTGACCGAGAGCAGAGCTGTGGAGCTGCAGTGGGTGTGGGCTCTGAAAGAAAAGGAAAAGAAACGTCTTTGTCTGATGAGTCTTGATTTCTGCTGAGGCTGCAGATGGTGGGCTCAGGATCTGGCACCAGCAGCAGGAGTCCGTGGGGCCACCCTGCCTGGTGTCAGCAGTCCAGGCTGCTGGTGTGACGGTGGAGGATCATCTTCATACAGAAACAGTAGCTTCTGGTCATGCGTGTCTCTTTATGACCACAATTAATGGAAGACGCAGAGTAAAAGTTGTCTAAGTGGGTTCCTGGAGCCTCCCATTACAGGATGGAAATCCTTTAGGATGTTAAAGGGATACAACACCCACAGAATGATGTGCCTTCATTTTCTACTCACCCTCATGCTGAGCAAGACTCAGGAGCCCTTTTTTAATATCTCAAATGTAGCCAGAGATCCGGGGGGGTTTCCGTTATCCACCGACATTCATATAATGGGGCTGACTGGCGCTTGAAACCAAAAGGTCCATAAAAGTCCACAAAAACTTGTCAATATTCCTCCATACTGCTCCACCAATGTAAACCATGTGTCCTGAGTGGGTAGCGTCCATAAATTACTGGAAACAAAAGCATTTAGTATAATTTTATAGCCTAAACAGAACATCGCACTTCCCCGATGAGCATCCATGCAAGTTCACGACACTACGGAAGCCACGGTAGACCAAACCAGACAAGGTAGTGCGTTATTTCTTTCTGTCTTTGTTTCACATCAATATAACCCCTCTTGTGTTTGTCTCAAGCAGCAACCTCCGGTGGCCAACTATGAGGCTACCGGGAAAAGTCATTATTTGTAGTTCTTTATTGATCCGCCAGGGGCTGCAAAACAGAGCAAATCCCCACAGACTCCCATGTTAAAAACACCAACTTCACAGCAGAAATAAACATGTTTACAGCCTGGTTCAAAACATCATTTTAGGATTAATAGGTCAAGTTTACCTTCATGTCAACTGTGAGGGGGGTGAATTTTTTTATAACTCGTCCGTTTAGATGTTATTTAGTGTTGAATTTTTATGCATAATTAGGGGCGTGTCCTTTTGACTGACATGCGGCAGACCAGAAGCCAGCCTGCCGACCGGTGGCTAGTTAGCTCTTTGTTTGCTCTCGATAAGGTCTCAGTTTGTAGCAAAGTAGCACAACGGCGGTTTTTAGTCAGATATTAGCAAGTCTAATCATGTCTTACCTTTACACCGCCGCTAATCTTCGTTAGCTCCTGTTAGTTTCGTGTTAGCTCGGTTAGCGTTTAGCCCAGAGTACGTCAGCTGTCAATCATTTGATCCGCGGCTCAGAGCGGCCTTGCCTTTGCCCATTTTAGTATTTTCTGGGAGTGACGACACACTTCACACAGCAGGATGGCGACGGTGGGACACGCCCAACCGGCTTCACTTTTAGCTCTTCAGAAACCAACGGGTGACGTCTCTATTAACGGTCTGTGGTTTGCCTGCAGCTTGGTCGCTCTTAGCACAATGTAAACAGCAACTTTCTTCTTCTACGCTTGCATTATCGGCAGAGTAGGTGCTGAACACCGCAGCTTCCGTAGTGTCGTGAACTTGCATAAACAGCATCAGGGAAGTGTGATGTTCTACCGTTTAGTCTATAAAAATATACTTAATGATGTTGTTTCAAGTAAATTATGGACGCTACCCACTCAGGACACTTGGATTACATTGGACGAGCAGTATGGAGGAATATTGACAAGTTTTTGTGGACTTTTATGGACCTTTTTGTTTTGAGCGCCGATCACCTCCATTA
This sequence comes from Atherinomorus stipes, assembly GCA_023101725.1. Classification (NCBI taxonomy): domain Eukaryota; kingdom Metazoa; phylum Chordata; class Actinopteri; order Atheriniformes; family Atherinidae; genus Atherinomorus; species Atherinomorus stipes. The sequence continues at coordinate 25,597 of JALJCO010007834.1, forward strand.
TATGAAAGTCGGTGGATAACAAAAAAACAAAACAGCATGAGGGTGAGTAGAAAATGAAGGCACATCATTCTGTGGGTGTACTATCCCTTTAAATCTGATGACATGATGTCAATGCACTGCAATAACTCAAATCTTTTCTCTCATTTCTATTCAAAATATCTCATCACAGTCAAAATAAGACAAACTTACTTAAAGAGAGACATTTCAGTGAGATATCAGATGCATCTTATTTCAAGAAATCTTATCAAGAAAATTTTGCTTTTGGCAGATTTTTTTTTGCTTATTACAAGCAAAAAAAATCTTGGCCACTCTTCAAATAAGTAAAAAAATACTTTTTTAAAAAAAGAAAACTTTTTTTTTTCTTGTAATTGTCATTAGTATTTTTCTTATTTTGAGTGTGATGAGATATTTTGACTAGAAATGAGAAAAATCTACTTGCTAAGATTTGAGTTTTTGCAGTGCAGATTTTCAGTGGAAGCAGTTTTAACAGCAAACTTGGGCTCTGTCCTGTATTATGATGTTACCAAGACTTAACTCGTGTTAACCTCGTTACTCGTTAGTTAGCTGGGTTTTATTTGTGGCTAATGTCAGAGCTGCTCCTGCTCTGAGTGACGGATAGCTGCAGTGGCTTTTTCCCTTTATCAACTTTGCTCGTAAGCCAAAGTGAGAAGTGATGCAAAAAGGAAGTGACATGACCTAGAATAGCAGGACTGAACCTGCGGTCATTTTTGCTCTTCTTTAAAACCAGCTGGGGTCAGAAAAATCTCCGTAATGTTTTATTTTAGTTATCCAATGACTGACTTGCTTTGTAAACTTGCGCATCGAACACTTTTTAACACATTTTCAAGCTGCTCTCTCCACATTGACGCGGTTGCTTGTGATTCATGCATAATGCTGCAAAACATGCTACAACTTCCCACATGAATTATGCAACTTCTCCCCTATAAGGTGATTTAAATATTTAGAGTAAACGCTTGGGACAGTTGTGCCTCTGCAGCTGGAGGCTCATCACTTTTACTGCTGTTAACAGTTTCTTTCACAGCTCGTTTTATGTGTTTCTGAGAGATGACAGAGTCTAGATTTTTAGAGCAGCAGCAGAAATCTCACTGAGATCCTTCATCTCTTTCCCCTTATTTGCCTCTTAAATCTGGGTGGTCTGTTCTTGAAGTGTGCTTGTAGTCTTTCATACTCCCACCTGCACCTCACTGCAAGATAATGGCGATAGCGTTAATGGGGATCCTGCAGCCCTGGGGGCCGCGAGCGAGAAAATGAGCCCGTTTAAACATCACGGCTGTGTTGGCGGCGTACTTTAACCATGCATGTTTTTCTCATCAGGCCACCCCGCCCCCTTAGCCATTTCTCCCTGTGTCCTCCATGCTTTTTTCCCCCCTTGGTGCCATTATGCAACGCGCCAGCCTCAAGCACGCGCTCTAATTCGGTATGAGCGGGCCAGCTTATTATGAACTCAGTGGGGATCGGGTCTTATCAGAGCAAGACAGTGTCAGAGGCTGTGGCATCCTCACCCTCGGTGCAGATATCATCGTGCTACAGCATATTTCCTGTATTGTCTGCAGCCGTGACCCTCCGATCCTGCTTCTTGTTCATTTCTGAGATCAGTTTCTGCAGGTCAGCCTGGTCTGTGTGAAGGTTGAGGGCTTAAAAACTGCTCGATTAACAACTCCTGCTTTACATTTATCACTAAATAGTGACGTTTTATGCTGCTTACTCCAGTAATCCAAACCATCTATATGTATTCATCTATGCTTTTCCATGTCTTACTGCACTTCACACTGAACTTTCCACGTTTAATGCACCACCTCTGCACATATCTGTGGAGTTATTGCATTTTCTAGTGGTCATTCATTAAGTTTTGCTACTCACATCCATACAGCTAGAGGTTATTCTTTTGTTTCAGACTTGCAATAAACCATCTAATGTTGCAAGTGACCAGCAGGGTTTCAGTCCTCGTGGTCTGAAATGGAGCCAAAAACAAAGAAATAAAAACAATTAGAAAATGATAAAAAAGGATGCTAAATGTCAGCATTTGAATACTTGAAAAATAACGAAGGCTACTTACGGAAGGAGATTAGGGCCTCTGAAAAAAAAAAAACTCTGAGAAAAAAGTCAGAATTCGGACTTTTTTACAGAACATAAAAAGTAGCGGAGTTGTGGGTTTTTTTGTTTTTTCAACTTCTGTAAAAAGTCATATTTTTGAGATTAAAGTCAGAATTCTGTATATTTTCCAGAACATAAAAAAAGATTTTTTTTTTTTTTTTTCCCCAGAATGTTTTAGAAAAAAAAAATACTTGTTTGGATTTTTTTTTTTTCCAAAACATATTTTTTAAATGTTTGGACTTTTTTTTACAGAACAATTTTAAAGGTACAATATGTAAAAACTCAAAGGTAAATGGCAGAAAAATGTGATATACAATTCAAAACTATGTTTCCATTGATGTGTAATCGCTGCACGAGAACAGCTGTTATATATTTATTTTCTTAGGATGAGTCATTTATATCTACTTGCTTGGCGGTGCACATATGGAGGCTGCCATATTTGTTCCACCATTTTCACTACGGTGGGAAGTGACAACTTTAAAACTGTTGTACCAGCTTTGTTTAATAGGAGTTAGAGACTGTTTGGGATAAGTAATGTCTTAAAAGACATAAAAAATAGTTCCTCACAGTCCAGTCATAGCTACAGTACACCTGAGACTCACAGATGAAAACATCTTTATGTCAGTGAGAATTTTGGTTACTAAAGGCCACCGTACATTCAAATCAGTGCTTGGAATATGAAGTCATTTGAAAGAAAACATCTTTTCTTTCAAACACTCATCTTTACCACTAGATGTCAGTTATTCTTATATAGCCTACTGTACCTTTAAAAAATGTTTGGATTTTTTTGTTTTGTTTTGTTCTGGGAAAAAGTCAGAATTGTGACTTTTTCAGAAATGGGGGGGGGGGGGGGGGGGGGGGGGAATTATGTTCAGGGAAAAAGTCAGAATTGTGACTGTTTTGTCAGAATTGTATTTTTTTCTTCAGTGGCCCTCATCCTCTTCCGTAGCTTCTTATCTGCAACAAATGAGCTGAAGGTTTGAAGCGCTAATAAGCAGTTACATTAATATTATGAGAGTAATTTGCATGATAGTTCAGCATCAGTTTCTCCCTCTCCTAAATGCATTGTGTTAATTGCATCCTCTCTTATGAGGAAAGTCTGCACCTACTTATTATCCTTTCTCTCACTCGTCCCTCTTTTTTTTTTTAAACATGTCACTTACACCTTTAGAAATGTTATTGATCTCCATTTTTCTTGCCATTAATCACAGCAAGGTAAGATCGATACTGCAGCTGATCCTGTGGCTGTTAAATGATTTCATCTTGCTGCTGATAATCTCTTATGTGTGAGACTAATGTTTAATCTCTCTGATTCGCAGTGTGGATACTCTTCTTCCTGATAGAAGAGGGTTTGGCTCTGGCACAGAGAAGTAAAGGTGAGCAGTGTAAGTGCTCTTTTCTCTTCATGCCGTTTCAGCTGTTGAGAGCAAATCTGAAATAAGGACGCCTTATCTCAGCTTGTATCATAGGACAGAAGCTCGTCTTAATTCCATCCCTCCTTTTCTTCTTTTTACCCCCCACCTGCTCTTTCCTTCCCCCCTGCTGAACCCTTCTCCTTTCTCCTCACCATCTAATCATTCGCTCATTGATCCACCGACTCAATAACCCATCTGTCCCTCTCTTCTCTTCCCCCTCCCAGACTCCCCGGGCGACCCTGTCGGTCAGAGTGCCAACCAGAACGACTGTGGCACGTGGGTCCGCAACATCAATGGCGGGGTGTTTATGTCCCCCAACTACCCCAACACCTACCCGCCCAACAAGGAGTGCGTTTACATCCTGGAAGGTAAAGCCGGGCGTCGTACAGCAGCAGCAGCTCCGTCGCTTTTATATACAGTCGTTCTTTTAGATCACTCACACAATAGCAAATCAAATTATGAGAAACTAATGAAACAAATAATAAATAAAAATTTACAAAATTATGATTTAGTGAAATGAGAAATTGCTTTTAGTTGTGGTTGGAAATAATAATTTAAAAAAAAACAAAAAAAAAAAACTGTCCCAGACTCACCTTTCCCATGAACAGTGGACCAGCGTGCCTGTCACAGGGTGCAGAAGTCCTTTTGAATACTAGAGAAAACACCTGATTGTTTAATTTTTTGTTTTTGTTATTTTATTATTTATGTTGAACCACAATTCCAAATCAATGTCATGATTTTCATATAATTTTTATTTATCATTACTTTTTTCAGTTTCAACTTATTTCACTGGCAGCTGATTTTTCTCCCTCTTTATTCGGAGGGTATGAATGATTTCAGGACTCGCGCCGCTCTGCTCCTCTGCTCCAGCGCTGTAAGGCAATCAGCTGGACATTTTCCAAATGAAACAACCTGAGTTTGTTTCATTGCACAGATCTAAACCTTTGAAAATGATAGAGAGTGGCGCATCCCCCCAGCCCCACGACTCCCAGCTCTGCTCGTCTCTGCTGGCAGCATGCACCAAAAGACTCTGTTATTTAAGGACACATGAAAAGAGATGAACATCTGCTACGCAACTGGGCTTTAGCGGCACATCGCAGGATTGTAAGCGTCCTCGTCAGCTTTACCAGAAATATCACATCCGTCTGTAATTTGGTGGCCTGCCGCTCGGGAAGCATAATGGAAGGCATCATTAGCAGCTATAGGAGATAAGGTCTGCTTAATGTGTTTTCTAGATAGATGAAATGTTTGTCCATGAAGTTGAAGTGCAGCCTTTCATGCAGATGAGGCATGCATGTGGAGCTGGAACAGACTTCTCACGCGGCTCGAGGGCTCCCCCTGTGGACAGATGGCGCGCAGACCTGTTGTTGATGAATAAGCTGCAACTGTCTTGTGTGCGCAGTGGTACACCACAGATGCAACCAATCATCTGCTTTTATTTGGGTCTTGTTCACATTCCAGCTTCTTTTATTCTGCATCACATGCAGACAAAGAGATGCTCAAACTCGGTAATCAGATAGCTTTGTAATCATAATGTGCGGCTCGTGAGGCTGATTGATTGTGTCACGTCCCCAAGTTCATCAGCTAAACAGACGGTGATTATATTTCCGGATATTTCTGTATCAAGCTGTGCTGGTGTCTGAGTGTGTGTTAGAGAGGAGATTGAACACGGAGCAGGAAGTGCAGATTCAAAGGCAAGAAAAAGGAAAATCGTCTCATTTACTTTCTCTCAGCTGCACGAACACACGCAGCACCCCTGACCTCGCTTTTATCCTCCAAGCCTGGCTTGATTTGCAGCTCCACCCCCTCCCCCCCGTGCTCTCTATGGAGCGTGATTCATTCAACATGGCAGGCATCAGTTGCCCTTGCCCCTCTGTTTCTGGGGGGCAACAATATTAAAGTGCTGGGAACATTCAGCGTGTAGACGTTTGGATCTGCCTGACAGATGAACTGGTGAACTGCAGGTCATGCTGGGATAGCGATGTTCTACGTTCAGAGTCAGAGACGGCAACGTCAGGCTGTCTGAGCGCAGATATACCCGCCGACCCCGTCGTTAGGTAAACCTGTGGAGCTGTCGCAATCTGACACAACATCTCTGCAATGACTGTGCTCTCACGAAGCCTTTGCATCTCCGTTTGAGTTGTCAGAAAGATGCTGATGATACTGGTGGACTAGGCTTTATTACATTTTAAAGGGATATTGTGTAGCTTTTGGCCACTAGGGGGCAGTAAACCTGTAACTTCTCACCGGCCACACAACTGTTGCAAAATTAAAAAGTCTCCATCGGTGTTTTGAAATTGTGTTTGCAGACCACTTTGATCAGCTGATGGCGAAGTCATGGAGCCATAAAGCAAAGCGCTCCAGGTCACATGATCCAATGAGAGACGGATCCGCTCCTGCAAAGTTATAATGTCTGGTTTTTGAGGAGGGCAGCCCCCTTGGAGCCCCGATATGATGTATATAAACCACAGACCGTTAATAGAGAGGGACGAACCGTCCGCTACGTCACCCGTTTGTTTCTGAAGAGCTAAAAATGAAGCTAGTTGGGCGTGTCCCACCGTCGCCATCTTGCCGTGTCACCCACTGCGTCACTCCCGGAAAATACTAAAATGGACAAAGGCAAAGCCGCTCCGAGCCGCAGGGCAAATGATTAACAGCTGACGTACTCTGGGCTAAACGCTAACCGAGCTAACACGAAACTAACACAAAACTAACAGGAGCTCACGAAGATTAGCCCCCTAAGCCCCCTAAAGGTAAGACACGTTTAGACTTGCTATTATCTGACTAAAAACCGCCGTTGTTACTCTGCTACAAACTGAGACCAACCGAGAGCAAACAAGGAAATAACTAGGAGCCACCGGTCGGCAGGCCGGGCTTCTGGTCTGCCGCATGTCAGTCAAAAGGACACACCCCTAATTATGCATAAAAATATAAGATTAAATATCATCTAAACAGATGTCACAGTTGACATGAAGGTAAACTTGACCTATTAAACCTAAAATGATTTTCTGAACCAGGCTGTAAACATGTTTATTTCTGCTGTTTGGTGTTTTTAACATGGGAGTCTGCGGGGATTTGCTCTGTTTTGCTGCCCCTAGCGGATGAAGGGAGAACTACAAATAATGACTTCTTCCAGGTAGCCTCATGGTTGGCCACCGGAGGTTACTGCTTGATACAAACCCAAGAAATCATCTATTATTAGTTATATTAGGGCTAATGCATGGGTCAAAAGTTACACAATATCCTTTTAAATGCCTTGAATGTTTCCAGTGGTGCAGCTCGTGTGTGATGTTGTGATTGGAGGTCCGGGTCTCCTAAAAGACTTCCCACATGGCTTTTCATGAAGTGTCACTCAGAGCTTCTATTTTGACCTAATTTAGTCATTATCAATGGTTTGTTTGTTAGTAAGCAATTCATTTTATTCATTTTGTCATAAAAGCCTTATTTTTATGCATTTTTAATCAATAAATGGTTACTATTAAATATTTTATTCGACCGTTTAAATGAACAACAAACAAATCTAGTTAATAAAGACTAAAATATGAACATTAAAACACTTTAGACACAAGTTATGTAAATACCTCCCCCATCTTTCTGTCTGTGAACTAGGGATGTTCCTGTTACTTTATTTCACAGTTAATCGCTATATTATTGCCATGAATATCAATCGTAAAGATCCCTCAGTATCGTCACTTTCCATAAAAGACAGATCAGTGCGACTCTGGCGTGGAACAGAGACAAAGTCACATGTTGTTTTGTCTCGTATGAATTGCAGAAGAATCGTGTGAGGGATCGATTTTCCCTCCAAACATACAGATTAAGTCCTCGTCAACTCATAAAGCAGCCATGAAACAGTAGCAGAAAAAGTAGGAAAGAAGTTTCACCACCTGCAGGAAAACCAGCAGCTTTTTATCTAAACTAACGGTAAATGTTCAGTAAGTGGGTTAAATGATGCTAATGTTTATTTAACGTAGCTCTGAATGAAATGTTATTGCATCATTTACAATCTGGTAATTATGGACGACTCTGGTTGGACCTCCAGCGGAGTTCACTGAACGTGGTTTTACAGAGACGAGGAAAAACTAGAATGCATCTTTTTCTTCAGTTTTTCAATTCAATATAACTGAGTGGACATGAGGTCGATGCCTTTTAGTCATCAGTGTGCAGCATGTAGAGAAAGCATTTCTAATCACAGATATGTGGTTTTATTTATTTACATTTATGTGTCAGACTGCAGCAGTTCTGCTGAAGGACAGCTGGATGTTTTCCTGCGTTTCTAAACTCTATTTAGGTTTAAAAGAAAAGTTCAGAACCATTTTATAATGTAGTTTACAGAAAGAAGCCTCCCAGGTGCAGGCAGAGGTCCTGCAGCCTCCATCTGTTTCCTCTGAGAGAAACCAGACTTCATATGTAGGATTTATTTATAGTTCACAGAGCAGAGGGGATTTAGCTGGAATGAAACTGCTTTTGCTTGACTTTGTTCCTAAATGATTTTGTTTCCTGTAATCTATAAGGAGTGTTGATGTGGTTTTACGTATTTATAGTGTTAAATTAGTAAAATTGTAAATTGTAAAATTAGTTAAGACAATAATAATTGTGAAAATCGTAAAACTGTGATTATTTCTTTTACAATAATTAAGAAAATCTGTCAGGGTGACGTCCCTTGTGTGTACCTTGATGTCCTTATATTGTCTGGCCCCCCTTCACACTAAAAACTCCTGCGTTAAAAGAGGGGACGGGTTATTTTTTGACCAAACTTTCGGCTTAAATATTTAACCCAGAAGTTGGGTTATGTTGACTACTACAGTATGTTTGGGTTGTTTTAATCCAGATATTAGTCAGTCCCCTTTTAACCCAGCAGCTTGACCGAGGAGTTTTTAGTGTGTTCCTTCTTTCTAAGAATGGTATTGTATGATCCTGATCCAGGGATCTCCGGTCAGGGGCCTGTACGACGAAGCTGGATTAACATACCCGGGATTTCTCTCTGTTACCTGGGTTGACTTAACCAGACATCTGCGATCTTGAAAAGCGGTACTACGAAGCTTGTTATCAGCTCGGTAAATCAACCCAGGGGTTTCCAATCTTAATCAGTGCGCGCTCACATAAAAAGGGCGGGGTTTGAAGCGTCTGACCAATCGCAAACATGGAGAAACAAAGATGACATATTTCACCATGGAGGAGCAGACGATGATACTTAACAAATATGAAGAATTCACGAACATCATCCAGGCCAGAAACAACAGTCGCTGCAGCAACAGCAGGAAGGAATGCTGGCAGAAAATTGCGACTCTGTTAATGCATAAGTCTGTGCGATTGTACAATCATGGAACAATATCGGACTGATCACTGTCACTTCATCACACTACAGCAATTCCTCAGTGTATTTCCTTCCCATACTGTCCATATAGATTTTTTCAGGCTCATGCTGTGCACGTGTTATAACTCTTCACCGTTACGGCGTGGGTGTGTGCTCCATAGATTCATGTTTTCTGCATGTGCGACCTCTTAACCATCACAAGAACAATAGAGAACAAATACAACAATATAACCAGCGTCGCCAACGGTGTGCATGAAACTACCATTGAATGAATGAATGACGTTTTACTTAGTGGGATTTGAACACCGTGAGCATAATCCAGCTGCAAAAATTAAGCTTTTCAGCTACATCAATACAGCACTAATATTTGTTTTCACTAATTTAATGAGTCTGTTAATATTAGTAAAACCTCAGTGTGATGCAGAGCATCTGTGGTGTCGGTGAGGCTGTGATGCGTTACATTTGTGATGTACGGCTCCAACAGCTGACAGATGTAACGGAGTCCAGCAGAGGAAAACCTACATCTTTCATTTAAAGTGTCATCTGGCAGATCAAGAGGGTTGCACCATCTCTGAATATTCTCTCTTTTCTATGAGTTCCTCTCACGATCTGCACCAGCATCGACAAGTAAAAGTGGGCGTGCCATTTTCCAAGAGCGCTAATTGGTCAGGGGGAGGTGCTTTTATACTCTGTGATCTCTTATCCAGAACTTAACCTGGTCCGGACCAGGTTAGGCGTTCAGCATAAGTTACTGGGGAGATAGAGCCCGATCAGAAGTGAACCAGCGTCGTAGGATGAAAAACCCAGGGTTAACCCTGAAGTTACCTCCATAAGAGAAAATCCGGCTTCGTCGTACAGGCCCCTGGTCCTCCAGGGCCGGAGTCCTGCAGCTTTTAGATGTTACCCTGCTTCAACACACCCGACTCAAACTAATGGATCATTGACATGCTTGTGCAGAGCTAAACATCGTGCTGTTGGAGTTCCATTTGATTTAACCAGGAGTGTTTCAACAGGGAAACATCTGAAACTTGCAGGACTCTGGCCCTCCAGGACCAGGATTGGGGATAAAAGAATCGGCTCTTAGAGCTGTAGTGATGGGAAGATCAGCTCTTTTCAAAGATTTGACTGCTTAGACTCGGCTCAGCCCCCTCAGGTCATTCTAGAATATAACGCACATATCCTATTAGTTTTGTTAGAGCAACTGTCTTTAAGTTTGACTTGTTATACATGACACAAGTTGAGGTATTTTCTAATTTTGCACAAGGAATTGAATCGCTCCGTAAACACTTTGTTTAGCCCCACAGGGATTACGAAAAGCATTTATTGAGGTAAAAAGTTACTGAGATCCCCTTTAATATCGGTAACGACATTGGTTATCAGCCACGAGAGTTTTAAAATATCGGATATTGGCTAAAATTCCAGTATTGTGCATCCCTAATAAAGGCCTTATTCTTTGGTAGTTAAAATATAGTAATGTTTAATGATTCAATCGAAACTGTAATTGAACAGTTAAACACAGAACCACACAGAGTAACTACAGGCCTAATTTTGAGCATTATGAGACTTTAAACTAATTTCGCTACTTTTCCTGATACACTTGTGATTTAAATCTGGCTCCATCTCTCTCCGTGTACCTGCTCTGTACCACTACACTTGTCTTCTTGCCCCCTTACCTTCTTTACAGAGTGGTGTGATCCAAGTCCAGGGGTCCTTCAAAATCCAAACAGACATTTTTGCCCTCAACCCAGCTAAATCAGACTTGTTCAGAGCCACAAATGTTACAAGACCTGTTGAAAAAGGACAACATTTTTTAAGAAATACCTACTACAGGAAATTTACTGTAATTTTTAAAAAGCCACAAATTTATTTCAGTTCTGGGGTTGAAAAGAAAAAACTGAACTTTTGCTAAGAGAGGATGCATTTGCCTCTATGGGATATACTGTAGAAATCTGTGGAAATTTTGGTTTAAAACAAGAGTTAATCATTTAAATGCATCACTTCACTGTAAAATGTTTAACCCCTGACCAATCTGTGGCCACCCCACTGGTCACCCCCACGCTTTAATCGGACAACACTCAAGCAGCTACAGAGACCCCAAGCTGCTTCCAAACCATATTCCCTTCTTATTTTACACACTAGCTACCCCATACAGTTGGATGTATATATAATATATACATATATACATGCACTCTGAGGTATTTACTTATGGCCACCCCTATGTGAGTAATGGTCTCTCCCTGGCCACCCCAGTGAAAAATTTCTGGCTCCGCCACTGCTGTTGGCGACACGTCCAGTACACATCACGGCTTCCACGCGTTCCTAGCGTTAATTTTAACGCGAGTACACTCGCGTTGGCGCGAGGCAATTGCGTCAATGCACGTGGTGCAATATTGATTGAATGCTGGAGGTGCTCGTGTGTCGAAAAGCATGAATATGAGATTAGAGGTGAACACAACAGCGAGTTGTTTTAAGGAGCGCCGCTCGGACTTTGTCCACAACTACCGCTGTCTTTGTTATGTTTCCTCCCTGTTCCACAGTGACAAACACTCATGCTGCAACACCAACAAGGTAAACTGTTGTAAATTGTTTGCGGAAATGCACAGGGAATACGCTGTAACCAGCAGGCCTTTCAGTTGGCCTCCCCGTGATCACATGCTGCTAGTATGTACACAAACGTTCCGAATGCTGAAGCAAGTATAAACCACAGCAAGTACAAACCGCAGCAAGTATAAACCACAGCAAGTACAAACCGCAGCAAGTATAAACCACAGCAAGTACAAACCACAGCAAGTACAAACCACAGCAAGTATAAACCACAGCAAGTACAAACCACAGCAAGTACAAACCACAGCAAGTATAAACCACAGCAAGTATAAACCACAGCAAGTATAAACCACAGCAAGTATAAACCACAGCAAGTACAAACCACAGCAAGTACAAACCACAGCAAGTATAAACCACAGCAAGTACAAACCACAGCAAGTATAAACCACAGCAAGTACAAACCACAGCAAGTACAAACCACAGCAAGTACAAACCACAGCAAGTATAAACCACAGCAAGTACAAACCACAGCAAGTACAAACCACAGCAAGTACAAACCACAGCAAGTATAAACCACAGCAAGTATAAACCACAGCAAGTATAAACCACAGCAAGTACAAACCACAGCAAGTATAAACCACAGCAAGTATAAACCACAGCAAGTATAAACCACAGCAAGTACAAACCACAGCAAGTACAAACCACAGCAAGTATAAACCACAGCAAGTACAAACCACAGCAGGTACAAACCACAGCAAGTATAAACCACAGCAAGTATAAACCACAGCAAGTACAAACCACAGCAAGTATAAACCACAGCAAGTACAAACCACAGCAAGTATAAACCACAGCAAGTATAAACCACAGCAAGTATAAACCGCAGCAAGTATAAACCGCAGCAAATATAAACCACAGCAAGTATAAACCACAGCAAGTATAAACCACAGCAAGTATAAACCAGCCCTTTAAGGGCTGCCTTAAAATTTTGAGTTAAATGAAACGTTTTTTGTGTGTTTGAGATGTGTTAAGTATTTTAATTAATAACAACAACATACCAGAAGCTTGTTCTTTTGACATAAACAATACATTGGGACAACAAAAATGCAAAAATGAAATTTACAGTGTTATGACGACAGAAAACTTCTCTGTACTTGTATCTCCCCCCTCGTTTTAAGTCTTTATCTCAGGGTTGTTACGGATGTGAAATCCAGCCTGTGGATTTTTCTGTAAATGTTCCATCATGTTTGCTTTAAAAAGTTCATCACAAGGTCGTATGAGATGGACAAAACACCATAGATGCTCATCTCTGAGTTCAGACCTCTCATCCAGATTATCTTCGTCCAGCAAAGCAGAGATTTAATTTTATTCTTTTTAACGGATTTCTCCCTTTGTTTCCCCTCCTCTCCCTTGTTTTCCAAAGCCCTCCCCAGACAAAGGATACAGCTGTCTTTTGATAAGAATTACTACATCGAGCCGTCATTCGAGTGCCGCTTTGATCACATAGAAATACGTGATGGGCCGTTTGGGTTTTCGCCGCTCATCGACCGCTTCTGTGGGGGGCAGAATCCGGGGCTCGTCACCTCCACGGGACGTTTCATGTGGATCAAGTTCACCAGCGACGAGGAGCTGGAAGGCCTCGGCTTCCGCGTCACATACACCTTCATTGCAGGTGAGCGTGAACACTGTCACACTGTGAAAGCTGATTTCTGTGCACATCAAAGGTGCTGAGTGAGACGTGTGGAGAAAGGGATCCGATAAGACTGTTTTTCTCTGAGAGACCAGAAATATAAAGGAGGAAAAGATCTGAGAATCTGATCTTCCTGAAGACAAGTCCTCTTTTTTTCATTGTTTACCGTGTTTCTGTTTATTACTGGCTGAAGACGATCCTCCATGAGGGCTTTCATTCTCCAAACATCATAAACTTCCTTTCTTTTTTTGTTTTTTGCTTGACAAAAGCTCAGCGCCACGGCCTTTTAAGTCTAAACCCAATATGGCTGGAAATCATAGTCTATCAGGCGCCTGATAGAAAAAAAACCCTTTTCTGTTTTATCTGGCCAGGCTTAATGGGATCTTATCTCATCGTCCCTGCTTACCTATTTCTGCTGTGTGGTTTGAGAGTAACGTGCCTCCCAAATTTGATGATTTCAGACCCTGATTTCCATCTGCACGTGGGCGGACTGCTGAACCCCATCCCAGGTAAGCTTCCTCACGCTTGTGTCCGATCCATTTTGGAGACTCCTCTGAGCTCAGAAGCTTACCGGAGGCGATCCGCTGCTGTGACGTGAAAGCTGAACGTGAAAATGAACCTTGACAGGCTCGTAATCACATATGAAGTCAAAGGATGTTCATACACTCGCACGCACACGTTTAAGCCCATGAGGGAACACACACCTCTTTTATCTTTCTCTTCCCTCCCCATCTTTGTGCCTTTGTTCCTCTGTCTTCGTATTGTCCTTTGTCCTAATCCGCTGCGCTCACTTCGATTGAATCTAAAATCCTTTTCACTTCTTAATAAAATCTACGGTCGGTCTGTCATGCTGCTCTTCTCTCTGCAACCATCCTCTTCACTCTCCGTCTTCCTGTTGTTTTCTTCTCCCATCTTCCACACATGACCTGCTTGTTGACCTCTTTATGTTTTTGTAACCCTTTCTGTCTTCTTCTTTTGCTTTCTTACCTCCTTCTGCACATTCCTCTCTCCTTGTGTCTGCAGACTGTCAGTTTGAAGTTGGCGGATGGGATGGGATTATTCGCTCCACTCAGGTGGAAGAGGAAGATCGAGTGAAGCCGGGCGATGCTCTGGACTGTATCTGGACCATCAGGGCTCCTCCTCAGTCCAAGGTCAGTACAAAGGACCATGTTAGTCAGGCCCCAGTGATGATGCTATGTGTGGTACTTTCCAGAATCACTAGAAAAAATATCAACCCACGAAGGTCTGGTCTGCCTTTCTGTTTGGATGAATCAGTCTTTATTATCATTTTCAAACATCTTGCGTTCTTACTAACTCTGAATATCTAAATATTACATCTGTCCACTCAGCTGTTGTTCTTCTTGTAGGAGCTGCTTCACACAAAAAACTGCATAGATTCTGTGCTGGACCACATAAATATCATGTTTTTTCCACATACGCTCGGTGTCTGAATAGATTTTTAACACATCATCTAAAAAGAGAGATCAGAGCAGAAATGATGGAGAATTTCCCCACGAGGAGCTGATACGAGGCGATGCTCTGAATGTCAACAGGAGGAGGAAGAGCTCTGAATTTCTAAATGGTTGTGAAGCAAAGCCTCATCTTAACAATGTGTCTATTGTAGGGCTGCCATGATTAGTTGATTAAATGACCAATCATCGACTATCAAAATGGTCAGCATCTAATTTTATAATCGACTAAGCGTTTATTGTTTATAAGCTTTGTTTTTCTTCTCAAAATTGCCACTCTGCCTTTCTGCCTGGTCAGTTCTTATATTAAATTTTGAATTTTCTTGAATTGTATATTAATTGTACATAAACAAGCACAAACACTACCAGTCAGATTTTTGGACACATTTTTCAATTAGATTAAATGAGAAAGTGACTGTAACTGTTGACTGGTACTGTAAATATGCCACAATTTTTGTATGATCTGATTATTCGACTAATCGCCAAAATAATGAGTGACTTGTTGATTATCAAAACAATCGTTTGTGGCAGCCCTAGTCTATTGTTAAATCAGTACTGTAGTCTCACTGCAGCAGGAAATATGATGCCAGAGCATGATTAGTTATCCTATAGACCAATCCAAACGCCACAACTAAACCATCCACCATTGCCTGGGGAGCATTTCTGTACACGAGTAATTAGAATAGATGAGAATCAGACTTTTTTCTGAACAACATGGAGGAAATCTGGAAGAACTCACATTCCTGGTTGTTGGAACATCAAAGGGAAAACTTTAATTGTGGTAATAAGTGAAGAAGAAGATCACGGACATTTCATGAAGATTTCTGCTGTCTGTGACAAAAGTGGACGATGCTGCTCCGTCCACTGATGTCAGTGTGTTCGTATCAGGGAGGAATATCGGACACACGGAGCAGAGGAGGAATAACTTGCTGCCACGGTGGAGAAAACACTGGATTTAATCACCAACTACAAAAACATTGTAAATTATGGGGAACACTCATTAATCTGACACTTTATTTCACGTATCTATGCTCCCGAAAATGATGCACTGCATTACGTTATTATGCTAGCTAATGCTAACAGAGACAGCTGAGGTGTTGCTGCGAGTTAATTAATAATCTGGGAGATATTGTGAAATATAACATTATTTGCTCTGATCAGGACAACGTTGTGACCAGAAAATAAAAATAATTCAGTCGCAAACACAAACGGATCAGGATGACAGTGTCCTGAAGGTGATGTGGGCTGTACAGTCCTTAAACAATACCAAAAGCCAAATATGTGATAAAATAGAAAAGTAACCACCTCCAACTCATGTTTTGTAACAAAACATTGGTGAAATGAAGGAGTTTGTGGCAGATAATGCCTTATTTAGAGGCTTGCCCCATCACTTCCATTATATTGGACATACGCTGATCTGGAGTGGATCTAAATATCTCCTGATGGAATTCAAGTTGCACCAAAACTGTCTGGGTGAGTAAATGAACGTATTTCATGTTAGAAAATAGGTCCAGATTGAAAAAAAAAAAACGAACTTCCCCTTTAAGCTGACTGATTTTCTTGAAGACGTCCTCCTATTGGACATCGACCGTGTTCAGTTTTTGTTTATAGTCTAAAAGAATGCTGATGTTTTTCTCTCTATATTTATCGTTATGTTGTTTGTTTCCAGTAAACATCTGCTGTTAAAGCTGACATAAACTAACGTACGAGGCATGCTGGAAATCAACTTTCGGTCAAGTCAAAAGTTGTTATTTGGCGAGTTTTAATTGCCGATCCCATGTCTTTTCTTTTCTGAGCTCATAGAAAATGAGATTCCCTGAAAGTGTTGCATATCGTCACATTTACATTATGACTGTATTTCTGTTTGTTTGCAGTTTTTTCTGCAGAAAGCAAGCAGGAGAAAAAGCGGCAAAGGCAAATCTCAGTTATGATGTATGGCCCTGGAGTTTAAAAAAAAAAAAGAGATGTGTTTTCGGGCCAAGAGTGAAAGTCTGCTGACATGTTCTGATATTTATGACCTGATATTAAAAATCTCATTGAAATTACAAACATGGCATGGCCAGCCTGATTCATTTCTGCTTCGTCTCTCCCTCCTGGCTAAATGAGTCATCCAAAGTCCTTTGCCATTCACTCTCCTGGAAATGAACACAAATGAATGCACATCTCATATATTTTAAAACTTCAGATACACACAAATTACATAATGAGTTGTCACATATAGTAAACAAGGACACAAACACATTAAAATCTTATATTTACACGCTTTGTCATATTTTATGCATATGTAAACATGCATGCATGCTGCTTCCTTCTGTCACACGCAGACGCGAGTCTCCAGAGTCGTTTCACCAACGTAAAGCAGCAGTGATGATCTGCATTTAGCAGAGGCACTAAGTTTCCAGCCAGAAATTAGCTCAGCGAAGCAGAAGAAGCGTAGCGGCACACTCAGCAGCAGAACAAGAGCAGCTACTTAACGGCTCCCTGCTCACAGGTGTCCGCCTGCTAAATGTGCTGTTTCATCAGAGCTGTTGCTCTCCCCGTCCGAGCTTTTACCGCGTCATTACCGCTGATGTGACTTCCTCTCACAATTTGTTCTGTAATTACTCAAAGTGCAAGCTAAGATGCCACATAAAGTATCTGTTTATGGCAGTTTGTGGATAATAGTGTCTCCCTGACATGGCTGTTAATGTTGGAAACACCAGTGCATCTCCTGCTGAGTCAGAACTCCTGATGTGGGAAAGCTTACCGTGCAGAACCGTCATCTCTTCAGTGCTCCTGAGCCTAACGAACATGCTCACTAAGTGTAAATGTTTGTCATAGGTGGTGTGACTTTACTTCTGCATCATGTTATGACAAGCCTGGAGGATTTTGTCGTGGTGTTAGGGTTGTATTCTCACCTGTTGGAGCACTGCTGCTTTTAGTTCTTACTCTTCGCTCTTTTCTGACTTTGCCACCTCTGATGACAACTACACATCCATCACATGCCTCTGAACTCTGTCCAGCTTGCAAAGGTCTGTCTGACGCTGACTTTCCTTCATCACTTTTTCTTTTCCTGTCTTCCTCCATCATGCTCTCTCGGGCTTCTAGACTGAATCAGCTTTGGTGTCCAGTTGCTGGTGTGTGACACGCAGAGTTGCCACAGATTACTTGAAAAAGTAATCTGATTACTAATTACTTCTTTAAAAGTAATGTAGTTACTTTCCTGATTACTTAAAGGTACGGTGTGTAAAAAATCAAATGTCAATGGCAGAAGAATGTGATGTAATTAAGTGTAATCGCTGCACTAAAATAACTACTTAGTGTTTATTTTCTTAGAATGAGTCATTTATATCTACTTGTTGGGCAGTGCACATATGAAGGCGGCCATCTTTGTTCCACCATTTTTACTACGGTGTCCCTGAATGGACAAAACAATGTGTGTGAAGTGAGACCCTCTGAACTTTAAAACTGCAGTAGCAGCTTTGTTAAATGGGAGTTAGAGCACTGTTTAGGGTAAGTAATGCCTTAGGGACATAAAAAGTAGCTACTCATGGTACAATCATAGCAACACCTGAGACCAGCACTCACAGATAAAAACATCTTTATGTCTGGGAGAGTTTTGGCCACTAACGGCCACCACATATTCACAACAATGCTTGGAATATGAAATCATTTGAAGGAAAACATCTTTTCTTTCAATGGCCATCTTTACCACGAGATGTCAGTAATTCTTACATACGGCACCTTTAAAGAGTGTTCCCCCATTTCTGTTTGTAAACACTATTCAGACTGAAAGCCCCTCCCCTCTGGCTTATAACCGCATCGCTCTATACAGCTTCGAGTCTCTCCTTCAAAGTTTGGAAGCGGGTAAAAGCCAAACCAGTATTAAAGGCATATGCCACCCCTGTGTGAAATTGAGCCTCCCCCCGCAGTCCCCTGAGTTGGACAAGTGGGCAGAAGCATTTTCTAGCTGACCCAGTCATTCTCTGAATCTGGCAGCACTGACTTTGGCTTAGCTTAGCGTAGTTTCTGTAATCGGGTGGTTTCAAATAGCATCACTTGGCGAAAGTGAACTAATTAAATCAAATTTTTTTCCAATTACGTGTCGTGATCCGCACATTCTGATCAAGTAGCCGATTTCACATCAAAGGACTGACTAGGCGGCATTCAATAGGCAGACTATATGCTGCGGAAGTACAGGTGAATTACAGGCGAAGCAACGCGGATAGTAGCAAAGGCAGCATGCATGCGTAGCATCCGGTGGCAACCCTGTTTAGGAAAGTCGGGGATGCTGCGCATCGAGCTTGAAGCGGCTTTTTTGTGGTGATTCGTCCTTATTTACAGACATTTTTACTGAGGCGGCTTTGATGACGTCACTATCATGCGACACCATAACAAGTTAATGTCTGTAAATAAGGAGGAATCACCACAAAAAAGCCGCTTCATGCTTCTGGGGGGGGGGGGGGGGGGGGGGGGGGGAGTCCGACTAATGTTCTGTAACAAAGCATTGGTGAAATAAAGGAGTTTGTGGCAGATAATGCCTTATTTAGAGGCTACATGCGGTTGCCTCATCACTTCCATTATATTGGACATACGCTGATCTGGAGTGGATCCAAAAATCTCCAGAAGGAATTCAAGTTGCACCAAAACTGTCTTAATGAGTAAATGAACGTGTTTCGTGCTAGAAAATAGGTCCAGATTGAAAAAAAACGAAGTTCCCCTTTAACTTCACTCTTGCTTTCATTATAAAAGTAACTGTAATCTAAATACAGGGGAAAAGTAATTAGATTACTTTTACTTGAAAAAGTAATCAGTTACTGTCATCAATGGTGACGCGAGACTTAAAGCTAAACTGAGCTACAGCTTGATGCTCCAGGCTGTAACTCAGAGAGGTGAAGGGCAGTTTCTCGGTGTCTGGACGCTGCAGGGCAACAACAGCTCCATGGATACGTGCAAAAGATGCCACTGTACCATCAAAACAAGTCAAGAGAATGACGTTTTAAAGTGTTGCTTTGAAGAGAAACGCACTCCTCCAAATAACTGAATTCAGGTGTTCCAGTAACTTCCAAGGCCACAGGGGATAAACTGAAGCTCCTGAGCATGCAGACGGTTTCTATTAACATTCATGAATGAGTCAGTTGCTGTCAGGAGTTCAATGAGTTAAGCTTGTGTGTAAATTGAGAAATAAACCACGCTAATTAACTCTTAGTGGCATTATAACAAACAGAAAGGGATACAGCAACTCAGCCACAAAGTAATTGCCACATACAGACCTCCAAAC
The DNA here is from genome assembly GCA_023101725.1 of Atherinomorus stipes. Taxonomy (NCBI): domain Eukaryota; kingdom Metazoa; phylum Chordata; class Actinopteri; order Atheriniformes; family Atherinidae; genus Atherinomorus; species Atherinomorus stipes. The sequence continues at coordinate 45,404 of JALJCO010007834.1, forward strand.
TTGGTGTGGTCTTCAGATGAGCTGAAGAACAGATCATAGAAAGCTTTGAGGAATGGGTGTGCATGGATGAGCAGCTGCGTTAAAGCCTTACATAACTAAGTGCAATGCAAAGCAGCGATGTTCTGCACGCTGCTGGACCCTAGAGCAGGATTATGCTCTCTGGAGTGATGAATCACACTTCTCTGTCTAGCAATGCGATGGATGAGTCTGGCTTTGGCGGTTGCCATGAGAACGATGCTTTCCTGTGCCAAGTGTGGAGCTTGTGGAGGGGGGATTATGGTATGGGGTTTTGGGCTGGTTTCTGAGTCTAAATGATGGAAACTTCTTGACAATTTCATGCTCCCAGCTTTGTGAGTAGAGTTTGGAGATGGATCCTTTCTACTCCAGCATGAAGACATGGATGATGGGGGGGGGGCTTGATGGAGTCCTGACAGATAGTCCTGATAGAGTGGAGTTTTTTTTCAGGACGAAGTGGTCGAAAATGAGCTTTCTACACTGAACTTGAGAACGTTTGAACTTAGTAACAAGTGAAATAATCTTCCAGTGGATTGAGATGATTTCACCTGTTTCCTGAAATAAGAAATAATTTCTAGACTTTAGATGACATCTTAAAATAAGTGCAGAACCACTCATTTAAAGAACATTATTAAGTTTAAAAAGAAAAACAACAACTCAAACAATCCTGTCAGTGCTTCTCAGGGTTGTTTTTTTCCTCACTTTGACAGAAAAGATCTTAAACTGAACAAGATGATTCTTCTGAATTCAAGAAATTGCTGTTAAAAGTTGTTTTTCTTAAAAATTTTACAATAATATAGCTACTCAGAAAGGTTCCTGACTCTTAAACACAACATGGAGAAATTACTCACACTCTTTTAATGCTGGTGAGGAAAACCATGATGGTAAAGTGGGTCGGAAACGAACCTCCTCCTGTCTCCATATGGAAGCTTTGACTTCAGTAAAGCTGTGATATTGTACTGATGGAAGAACGGATGCTTCTCTGCAGAAATGGACAAACCATTAGAAGCCCTGGGACTGAACTGTAGCTTCATGTATGTTCGGTCCCATTTAGAAGGAATTGCCTCGTAATATATTCTTGTATTGTGCTACAGTTTTACACTAGTTTAAATCAATAATGATAATACATTTTACATAGAATCCATTCACACGTGTTGTGAGCTACATGTGTAGAGCAGACTGATGGAAATGTGGATGTACCATGCCAATCCACATCAACGGTTTCTCCAACCACCACACATATATATATTCAGAGTGGAGGCAACGGGGGTGAAGCGTCTTGGCCAAAGACAGATTGACTGGGATAAAGCAAGAGTTGAACTGGCAACCTTCCAGTAATTGGATGACCTTCTCTACCGGCTGAGCCACAACTGCATAGTATTGCACTTTCTAAAAGATATTTCTCACTTGTCTAAAGCTTAGAAACTCTTCATCTCAGGAAATCTTACTAAGAAATCATCTTACTGCACTGATGGATTATTTCACTGGATTAAAGATTGAATCTTTTCAAGTTAAGTGTTTTGTTTCTCATATCAAAATACAGCGTGTGTTGATTGGTACTAAGAGGTCTTGAAACAAGTTTTCAAAGCCAAAATTACAATGTGATCTAAAACAGCGTATAAAATAATCAGTTTAATAACTAAAAGTCTCAAAACTTGATTAATAATCTGACAGATTCTGCTGCCTAGTTTGACTTTGGCTGGGTATAAGATTGCAAGCTTTGGTTGTATACCGGTCGTCAGGTTCTATTTCGTGTAGGCTTCGCCCTGTAAGGCTATCGCTAGTGGGTTTAGCCCTCGCGCGCATGTGCAGCACTGAGGATTTTAGTCCACGCCCACCTGCTGTGTGGGCCTCACCGGATAATCGGCTCTCATTTCTCCATTCTGCTCACATTCAGACTGTTCCTGTGCGTAACCTTCATCGTGGTTCTCGCAGCAGTAGGTTTCATTGCTCCAGCCTCACCCTGACTCAGAGTTCTCGCTCTGCTGTTCATGTGTAGGGTTGCTATTAGGGCTGAACGATAAGGACAAAATTTCATATCTTGATATTCATGCCAGACATCTCAATATCGATACGATATGATATGACTACGGGTTCGTTGAAAACCAAGCACTTTGGTGGAAAGTGCAGTTTTGTTTGTGACTTCCAGAGCTTTATATGCAGGACAAGTGCAGGGGAAATCTAGATCTTTTATATAGTTGCTTTTGCGATATTAATATCTTGAATGTCCATATCTCGATAAAGATACGATAAGGATATATCTTTCAGCCCTAGTTGCTATGCTGCATCTTTACGCATGCCACAGCAGCTGGACTTGGAAATTTTCGGGGTTATGGCAGTTTAGGTGTGTTTATGCTTGGAGTACTGAACGGACCCAGTGAGGCATAGAATATGTCCAGCTTCACCTTTAAATCCACTAGCGATAGCCTTAAAGGGTAAAGTATACGAAATAGAACGTTGGTTACAAACTGTAACCCCAGAGTCTATGAGTATAGACGCAGCCTTTAAAGTCGTGGGCCTCACTGGCTCCTAAAATGGCTGAAGAAGAAGCTGTTTGCTGGGAGCCGATTATCCGGTCTGGTCCCCTTTTATACCGAGGCCGAGGTGAGGCCCACTCAGCAGGTGGGCGTGGACTAAAGTTTTCAGTGCTGCGCATCCGCACGAGGGATAAACCCACTAGCAATAGCCGGGCTGTGCCTAGACTCTTAGAATCTGGGGGCTACAGTTCGTAACCAACGTTTTGCAGTGCATCACTGCAAAAACTCAAAATCTTACCCAGTATATTTTTTCTCATTTCTAGTCAAAATATCTCATCACACTCTATATAAGACATAATCACCTAAAGAGGAACATTTCATTGAGATATAAAATAAAATCCATCTTATTTCAAGAATCTTATCAACAAAAATTCACTTGTTCTAAGTATGTATATATATACTGTATATATACTGTATATATATGTATGTATGTATATGTATACATATATATATATGTCTATGTATACATATTTGCTTGTAATAAGCCTTGCATAACCACACTACAAATCATAAAGTTTATGGAAAGGCAGATGTACACTGCAAAAACTCAAATTTTTGTATATTTTTAAGTATATTTTTCTAATTTCTAGTCAAAATATCTCATCACATTCAAAATAAGACAAAAGTACCTAAAGAGAAACATTTCAGTGAGATATAAGAACTTGTTTTAAGACAATGCGTCTTATTTCAAGAAATCTTATCAAATAATTTTACTTGTGGTATTGGCAGATTTTGAGTGTTTGTTTGATTATCACAAACAACTAGAAATTAGATAAATATTCTTAGTAAGATAAGAGTTTTTGCAGTGTATTACTAACTTAGGGAATGTAGACTATGTGAGGAGCATAGCAGGCTGCACCATGACACATGCTCAGGTTTTATAACTGCATCATCCAGTAAAATTGTCTTTACTTCGTTACAGCTACTGCATCCTCCTCCCATCTTTGACCAGCTCCTGTTTCCAGTTCACGCTTATCTAATGCTATTCATTATCCGTGTCTGAATACTTCTAGATAGTGTTTGCTTTCCTGATTCAATACATATATTTCATGCTCCTACCCACATCAGAAGTGCCCTTACTGATGACGGTTCTGCACCGTGAGGTGAAGCAATGAACTGCTGTGAATTTCATTTCCCCCCAGATTGAACCATTTGCATCTCCTGTTTATCTGCAGATCTACTTGCGCTTCATAGACTACCAGATGGAGCACTCCAACGAGTGCAAGAAGAACTTTGTGGCCGTGTACGACGGCAGCAGCGCCATCGAGAACCTCAAAGCCAAGTTCTGCAGCACGGTGGCCAACGACCTGATGCTGGACAACGGCGTGGGAGTCGTGCGCATGTGGGCCGACGAGAAAAGCCGGCTCAGCCGCTTCCGCATGCTCTTCACCTCATTTATTGATCGTGAGTGTCTATTTCGTTACATAATTGTGCTTTTCATAATGTTTTTTTCTTTTTAAATTCATCCACAGACAATTATCTGTTTCAGTTTCCCTAAACTTTTCCAACAGTTTAACTTTCAGATGTCATCACTTAACTGTAACACCAGCTGCCACATTATCCGCCCGCGCAGACACAAAAACAGCTAATTTATGAGGTCCTGCTTTCTGTTTGCATCAGTAGTCACTAACAGACACTGAAGAGCCATTTCAGCAAGGAAAGCTAATTACCTTGCGCCATGTTTAGAGCACAGATACAAAAAACCAATTATTTTCTCCCGCTTTTTTTAAATAACTGAAACCATCAAATACTTTCTTGATGCGCATGTCATCGCATCTTAATGTGCTCATTATGGGTCACTTACAGCAGGAAAATAGAAATCATCTGTCTATTTTGGTGAAAAGGAAAGCTTAGTTGGGTTAAAAACAGCTAGAAAGAAATATACATCAAGCTCGGTCACTTTTGAAGGAGGAAAAGATTTCAGACAAATGACGTTCAAGGTTGCATTGAATTACTATGCAGAAAAATACTCGTGTTAGCGCCCCTGTAACATTTCCATTAAATGCCTGAATAAGCTGAGATATTAATTGCCACATTTGCTCGTACACTTCTCAAGCCCTGGGTGAATGCTAAAGTTGTTTTCATCAGCAAACCCATAACCAGAGCAGTCAGGACTTAATGGCTTTTAAATTCACTAAGCATGTTTTTTTTTTTTCAGTCGCAGAGTCCTTAAGACCGTTTGGATCCTCATTAATTCTGATCACACAGTTCATCTCTGGGAAGTTAGAAGACTCATGAATAACTCCTAAACTTTATTTGGTTAGTCGGAGACCAGATCAAAGTTTGCTTGGAGGTCAGAGAGAGGCATTAATCTGTGTCGCTCACAGAGCTTACTCCATCATCCTTAATGTGCTCCTACGAGACGTTAGCCTTGATTAACAACACTCACACCTACACAAACACACAGTTCATGTATTCAGATGTTAGTTTAATACTTGTGTGTGTGTGTGTGTGTCTGTGCTGAAGACGGGTGGGTGAATTACTGCTGACACCCTCTCTGAGAGGCTACACTTTGAAAGTGGGAGACACATAATCGGTTTGGAAATGATTGAGGTGTCAGGGGAGCGGCTCCATCTGCAGGCTCACAGGGACATAGATGGCGAGGACACTCCAACACACACACACACACACACACACACACACACATGCTCCTACATGTGTCTGTACATGTCCCTTTATCAAAGTCATTTAACCCAGAGCAGAGGAAGCGAGCAGGGAGAGGGGAGCCGAGGCTCAGAGCCCTCATCACCGCGGACCTCGGAGCAGGGGTGCAGCTAGTGGAGCAAACCACAGTCTGCTTCAGCTGTGATAAAAACCCCCGCGCTCAGCTGCTGAGCCTGGAAGAAAAAAGGAGAGGTGGAACAAGGGAAGGTGGAGCTTGAGACAGAGGTTGAATACGCTGGGTGAATAAGACTGAGGAGCATCAGCTACACGAGCACCATTTTCAGTACAACCTCCACTTCATGAATAAAATACAGGTGATCATCCTGCATGGTGGACAGGAGTTGCCTTTACACTCGTCATGTTCATATTTGTGGATCTTTGAACATCATTATATTATTTATCATACATTGTTATATATATTTAATTAAATATACAGTATAGTAACGTATAATGGCTGCATTTGCACGGTCACACTCATCACTCATCTTCATATTTGGCACTCACACCTGCATGTACTGACTTACATGCTTATGCACTCCATCACTGTGTTGTGTCATGATTCATATTTTTGTCAGCTAATCTTTCTATAGATGCTCCTGATGATTGTCTACTTTGTTTTCTTACACAGGCTTGTCATGTCCAGCATACAGTACATATGCAACTTAGTAATAGCCACAAAAAACAATGATCTTAAGCATCAAGGGGGGCTTTAAATCCACACAAAGCTTTATTTGATTGCATGAAAGCTCATAAAACCTGGTAAAGAGAAATAATTTGTCGTTTGTCCATGGGGGGAAATTGTCCAACATTATTTATCTGTAAGTACTTTAACAGTTTGCGTTCGTCGTGAATTTGATGGGGAAGTTAGACTCAGGCAATGAAAGTGGGCAGCTTCTTTTCTTTAAAGAACAGGAAATTATCAGAGGCCCCCAGAACATGCTTGTGTGAAACATCATGAAAGGAGATTTATAGTATGAAGTCCCCAGAAAAAAGTTTTCATCTCGGAAGAGGCTGAACTCCACCACTCCATGTATCCACAGTCAGACTCTGTGGAAATGGAGGAAATGAAGACCACTGTTTTCCTTCCAAAGGTGGATCAAACACAGATCTGTCAGAAAAGCAAGGCGTGTTTTTATATCTACTGTACGTCTACGTCTATGGTGTAACACAAAAACAAGTTAATGTCTTAAACCTGGATCAGACTACACGATTTTTTTCATTGTTTATGACGGTCGCAATGTCAGATTAACAGACATGACAACCTTCTGATCATCACGTGGTGTCGCAAGAGACGGCACGAAACGTAGAGGCGGGACAAGCAGCTGTTAACCAGTCATGGCTACAGACGCTCGTGGAACACGTCGCAGGACATGTCCCATTAAGCGGACAAACCCAAAAATTCTGACACGCCAGTCTTTCTGTGTCATGAAGCGTTGCAGACGGCAAATCGCTGATTATGTCACACTACACGGAGCGAAGACGCAACGTTCTGCAATGCAACAACGCAGAATTAGGCCAGACAGTGAGTGACTGTATACAACGTCTCTGTCGGGCCAAAATCGGGCTAAATTCGTGTTGTCTGATCCAGGCTTAAGCATCATTCAGCCCACCATCATGGCTGCAGAGAGAAAACTAAGATAAAACTTTCTGGTTTAGGTAAGAAACTGTGTGTTTGCAGCAATGAACGAATACAACGTTTTAACCGTCATCTAACAGAAATGCCGTTTAAGGACTTAAAACCCAAACTGCGTCTGATACCCAAAGCGTTTAGTTGTAGATGCAACAAAACAAAATGACTAATTATGTTCATAAAGGAGAATAAGATAATCATGTTGAATGATTAATGATAATGTTTTCATACCAGCCAGTGACCCCGATTCCTCAGTCCTGATGAAAAAGATCATAATTAAATGTAAAGGGAAATATCAACCAGCTTCCCCGTCCCGACTCCCAGACATCAGCCTCCTCCATCTCCTTCCTCCTGAGCCGACAGCCTGCATCGATTATCAGTCGCCTCCGTCTCTGCCGTCACGGTATTCATACACTAACAGTCAGTTTAATGTGGTCCGTCTCACCTGCCTGACCACCAGCACCCCGTCATGTACCCAAGCCATTTCTGGATTTCTTTTCATCTTCTCCATTATCATCCTCTCCTGCGTTTTCCAGCTATTCCCCTCATCATTCTCCTCTCCGTCTCCAGTGTCTTCAACTCCCTCGACATAAAGGCTGCAGCTCAGTGAAGCTGCCATCTTCTCCCCCATCACCCCCCGATCTTGTGTCTGCAGGAAATGATGATGAATGGCCCTGTGCAGAGCCGCCTCCGTTAGACCTCTAGCATTTCAAGAAATAATAGAACATTTCATCTTTTATTACAGGGCTCTAACTCTAAACTATTGTTCTGTTATCAGTGTTATTGATTTATTGTTATTATCACCAAAACATCTTCTGGTTCTTTTCATGGTTTAGTCATATTTTACTCTGCGCTGTTAGACACTTGTTTTTCTAAATTTCATTATCTCTGTGTTTCGTCTTCTGCCTGCAGCTCCCTGTACAGCCAATACATTTTTCTGCCACAGCAACATGTGTATCAACAACTCCCTGGTGTGCAATGGTGTGCAGAACTGCGTCTATCCGTGGGATGAAAACCACTGCAAAGGTGCTCATCTCTTTTCTGTTGTGGCTGATTAGGATCTGTTCAGCATGATTTATTTTTCTAACTGCAGGTGTGTTTTCCTCTCTTCTGCTTTCCATTTTCCATGACTTACTTTTCTTTCTCTTCTCTTCTCTTCTCTTCTCTTCTCTTCTCTTCTCTTCTCTTCTCTTCTCTTCTCTTCTCTTCTCTTCTCTTCTCTGTCCTCCTCTAGAGAAACGATCTAAGGGGCTTTTCCATCAGATCACCAAAACCCACGGCACTGTAATCGGTGTTTCATCCGGCATAGTTCTTGTTCTTCTCATCATCTCCATTCTGGTCCAGATGAAGCAGCCAAGAAAAAAGGTAATTTGTTCTTTGGGCATCATTTGACCTGTTATTTAAAAGACTGAATACCAGTTTACGAAAGAGGATTAGGGTCACTGAAGAAAGAAAATTATGAGAAAAAAAAGTCAAAATCCTGACTTTAATCTCAGGATTCTCACTTTTTTCCACAACATTTTTAATGTGAGGTTTGTTTGTTTTGTTTTTTGTTTGTTTTGTTTTTACAGTTTCTGAAAAAAGTCAGAATTTGAAATACAAGAAGTTCAGAAATTGAAAATAAAAAATAGGAAAATTTTTTTTTAATGGGGGTCAGAATTCCGAAATTAAATTCAGAATTCTGACTTTTTCCGAAATTGACAGAAAAAAATCCTCCCAGATTTTTTTTTTTTAATGTTCTGGAAAAAAATAGTCAGAATTCTGAGAAAAACTCAGAAATCTGACTTTAAAGGAATAGTTCACCCACAGAATGATTTAACTTTATTTTCCACTTACCCTGATGGTGAGCAAGACTCTGGACCACTTTTTTAATATGTCAAATGCAGCCGGAGATCAGGGCGACTTCTTGTTTCCCCCAATGGAGTTCGCCAGGGTCCGAGCCAAAAAGGTCCATAAAAGTCCACAAAAAATTGTCAATATTCCTCCATACTGCTCGTCCCATGTAATCCAAGTGTCCTGAGTGGGTAGCGTCCATAATTTACTTGAAACTACGCCATTTAGTATATTTTTGGAGTCTAAACAAGACTACATCGCATGCCTAGCAAGCACGCCGATGCGCGTTCACGAAACTACAGAAGCCACGGCAGACGAGATCGCGCGTTCTCTTTTTCTTTCTTTCTTTCTTTTAGATCAATATCCAACCCCTCCTGTGTTTGTCCCGGTTTGTCTAAAGCTCTCGCGCTCTTACTATAATGTAAACAGTGAATTTCTTCTTCTACGCTTGCATTATGGGCAGAGTAGGCTCTGAACGCCGAGGCTTCCGTAGTTTTGTGACCGCGCATGTGCGCGCTTCATGGACGTAAACAACACTCCTTTCTAGACTCTAAAAATATAGACAAACCGGGACAAACACATCATCAGTTGGGGTTAAATAACTTGTTGCCAACTAGTGCATAATCTTCCGTGTAGTAATTATTCAATGGGGGGCTCTTAAGTATTTGTTGAGTAAATCCAGGTGGTAACTTTATTTTGGATTGGCAGTGTATTGGATCTAGAAATGAGGTTTTTAGAGCTCTTGAAGTGTCTCTGTCATTGTTTTTCGGGCAGATCTGAGTCTTGACAGAGTTCTTTTTCCTGTTTTGATCTATGCTCATGACTGAAATAAAATGGTCTGAATGTGTCCTCTTCTCAAGGTTGTGGCTCGGCGACCTGGTGTTTTCAACAAGGCTGGATTCCAGGAGGTCTTTGACCCGCCCCATTATGAGCTCTTCTCTCTTCGCGACAAGGAGATCTCCTCAGACTTAGCCGACCTTTCTGAGGAGCTGGACAGCTTCCATAAGCTGCGGCGTTCCTCCACCATGTCCCGCTGCGTCCACGAGCACCACTGCGGCTCTCAAGCCTCCATGGCCACCGGCACCGGCGGCGGCGGCGGTGGCAGCATGAAGCACAGCCGGACCACCCTGAGCTCCATGGAGCTGTCCTACCACAACGACTTCTCCAAGCCGCCTCCCATGAAGACTTTCAACTCAACCTCCAGCTACAAGAAGAGCTGCTACGGCTACAAGCAGCACTCACAGACTCACGACTGCGACCAGCAGGTCATCGAGGACCGCGTCACGGAGGAGATTCCCTGTGAGATTTACGGGCGTGGAGCAGGAGGAGGAGCCACAGGCGGAGGTGCAATGGGAGGAGGGGGAGCATCCGGGATTACAGGAGGCATCGGAGGAGCGGTGGGAATAACAGGAGGAGTGTCAATGGGTGGTGGGATGGGCATTGCAGGAGGAATGAGCATGGCAGGGCCTAGTGGCATCGCCGGAGGTATCGGTGGTGGGATGGGAGGAGCCTGTGGAACCCTCAGTATCCGCGGCAACAGTGCTCGCAACAGTACCACCATAGTTGACCCATCACAGCGCTCCATGTCCATGGATTTCTAGACGGAAACGGTGAAAGAAAACTCAAGCAGTCCTCATTTCACTCAACAGAAAAACGAGAAGCAACGAGGACGTCGGTGCTGAACTGATGCTTCCTTCTATACCTCTGATCTGAATGTACTCTGGGTCGCCACTTCAGGACCTCTGTCATACTCGCTGTTTCAGAACAGGAGATACAAACTGAGGCAACACAAGAGCAACAAAACTGGGGAAATTACTGATTATTTTCCAAATGATACAACAGGATATGGAGTAAAGAAAGCATGGAAACATCTCGTCTCCTCGCTGGGCTTACACGCATTTAATCTCCTTCTACGGCAGACTTATTGGAGAATATTCTCGCATGCAGAGCCAGACTGCTTTCAATAACCACTCAGATACAGCAAGAGAAAGACAGAGGCATGTCGCAGACTGAGTTTTTACATTTATTCACCTGCCATGCACAAATATATATGATCTATAGTGTGTCTTCTGATAATTTATTTGTCTTTTTTCTTTTGTTGTCAGTGTGTACTGTTAAAACCAGTATATATCCAGCCTCATGGTGATGCTCGGCTTTTAACTCTTAATCTTTTTTTAGTTGTTGCTCAGATGATTTTATGATCCTGACGGACCAATGTGTTGATGAGGATGGGAAAGCTCCTCGAAATGATCGATGAGCTACAACAAGGATGATAAATGATGCTGTATTCATATAAATATGTAGTTTTCATAGTTACCTCACACAAACAGAGGATATGCTTCACTCAGTCTCTCCTCAGGATGAGCACATGAAGAGACTGTCCTATTTTGGTAAGAAATACAGAAAAAAAAAAGACTATTTCTTCTCTCTAACTTTTATAGTAAATGAGGATTCAGGCCATGAGTGTTCATATGTGGAATATCAAGTGTTCTGGTTGTGAGAAATGAACTCAATCAAGAGCAACCCTCCCACTCCCAAACCCCACCCCTAATGAGAGAAAATGTCCTTTTTTTCCAATCACCCCATGAACCGAGTGTATAAAACAAGCACAACCTGTTTCCTAAGTGACTGACATGTAACCTGTATTGGACTCATTTATGATTTTAACCACTCCTTGTATAATTTCATTCTGTTAAATTAAACAAGAGCTTACTCACATTGGTGGCGTGAGTCTTTTCCCTTTATTGTAAACAAGAAGCATAAAAGTGCAAGTGTATCTATTAGGCATGTAACGGTATGAAAATTTCATGTCACGGTTATTATGACCAAAATTATCACGATCATCATTATTGTCACGGTGTGCTCAAAATGTTCAAAACTAGCATATACACCAAGCAGCAACCTCCGGTGGCCAACTATGAGGCTACCCAGAAGAAGTCATTATTTGTAGTTCTCCCTTCATCCACTAGGGGCTGCAAAACAGAGCAAATCCCCACAGACTCCCATGTTAAAAACACCAACTTCATAGCAGAAATAAACATGTTTATAGCCTGGTTCAAAACATCATTTTAGGTTTGATAAGTCAAGTTTACCTTCATGTCAACTGTGAGGGGTGTGAATATTCTTATAACTCATCTGTTTAGATGTTATCTAATCTTGAATTTACATAAAATTAAGGGTGTGTCCTTTTGTGGCTCCTAGTTAGCTCCTTCTTTGCTCTCAGTAAGGTCTCAGTTTGTAGCAGTCGCACAATGGCGGTTTTTAGTCAGATAATAGCAAATCTAAATGTGTCTTACCTTTACCCCGCCGCTTAGGGGGCTAATCTTCGTTAGCTCCTGTTAGTTTCAAGTTAGCTCGGTTAGCATTAAGTTCAGCGTACGTCAGCTGTCAATCATTTGCCCCGCAACTTGGAGCGGCCTTGCCTTTGCCCATTTTAGTATTTTCCGGGAGTGACAACACACGCAACACAGCAGGATGGCGACGGTGGGACACGCCCAACTGGCTTCACTTTTAGCTCTTCAGAAACCAACAGGTGACGTAGCGGAAAGTTCGTCCCTCTCTACTAACGGTCTATGATAAACACCAAGGGGCAAACGCCGCTGGAAAGCAGTGAGGCTACTTCCTGGTTGCCCAAAAATTGTAGTTCTTTCTTCATCCACAAGGGGCCGACCCCAAAATGGAGCCAATCCCCATAGACTCCCATGTTAAAAGATCAACTTCACAGCAGAAATAAACATGTTTACAGCAGAAATAAACATGTTTACAGCCTGGTTCAAAACATCATTTTCGGTCTAATACGTCAAGTTTACCTTCAAGTCAACTGTGAGCGGGGAGTTTTTCTTTTTATAACTCATCCGTTTCGATGTTTTTTAATCTTAAAATTGCACATAATTAAGGGCGTATCCTTTTGATCAAGAGTAGCCTCCTGCAGTTACAATGGCCGACAAGGGCGCGGCCATACATCCAATCCATACAGGAAGTCTCAAGCAGTAGTCAGTTAAACACCACCAAGACTATCTGCAGCTTGCAGCCAGATGCATATGGTGTAGTCGGGTGGTTAGGGTTAGGGTTAGGGTAGATAACTGTGGTAGATAAATGCATGGTGTCAGCTGAGGGATGGGTGAGGGAGGGGGGTAAGAGAGAAAGCAACAAATAGGAAAAATGGTGCGATTTATCTAAATGATTGACAGTCAGGGGGATCCGGGCTGGGTTTGGTTCAGACATGGAGCTGGAACTTGGCAGCCTCGAATCCTGCAGGTTCAACTCTGTTCGTACAATTTAGTGAATGAATAATCTCTAGAGGAGAAGGGACTGTCTGCGGCTCACCAGACAGAGGCGTGCCGTAAAGTGGGTGTGTCGTTTATTAACATCAGTACATGACACACCCACCATATGTATGAAAGCACAGTAACATATAGCCCTAACCTTAACCCTGACCCTGACCCTAACCACGCACTGTGACACAGCATATTTATAAACTTAATCCACACAGATTGCTCATAACTATAACTAACAATAAACAAACATAACTAAATAACTAAAAATCTCAAAACAAATATGAAAAAACCCTTAATCCCCCCCCCCCCCCCAAAAAAAAAAGCTTAATTAATTCTAACGAGATAATCAGCTTCTATAATACTCGTGAGCATCTTGTAAAACCCAGCATTCACTTTGAATGAAAGTAACAATCACTATGAGCGCTACACAAACACTTAATGTACATTACATGAGGCTCAGTCCATTATAGTTTATTATTACAGTTGTTTTATAATTGCTGTGTTTAGTTTACATGATTAGCTGGAAATTACATAATGAGATACTGTATAGTTTACATCAAATTAAAACATTTATCCTTGTGTGTTTTACATCCCCAGAGGACCGCTCTCAGATAAGGCAGCACTGCAGCTCCACCAGCAGGCAGCCTGAGCTCGTCTGCTTTATTTCTTAATAAAAAATTAACAAATGTATCATGTCCCAATATTTCTAGATGTTACAACATACTGATATGTTATCTTTTTATTATGTTATTGCACTCACTTGAAAAAGTATTTTTTTCTTAATTAAAGGGGAAAAAACAGGAAAACTTGCTCAGTTTATGTGGCAGTATATTTATTGCTACATAAAATAAAAATAACATGAATAAAAAGCGTAACTTTCTGTTATGTTTTTGTTGCTAAGGAAGCCTGAAGAGATTTATTCTCAAGATTTTCTTGCAAAAAAGCTTTGTTTACCCATTAATGATAGCTTTTTACTATAATGTACTTTCTGAATGTTTTCTCAACACTTCAGCAGCAGATTAATATGTAAAAATTAAAAACACCTGTAACAGGAAGAAGAGAGTTAAGACCTGCAGCGGTCAGAGTTTTCGTAAATGAATGATCATTTTTTTAATTCTGTTGTTTCCATCTTTGATGAGCTCCCTTGTGCAATGAAATGCATTAAACACCTGAAACAGTTTGTTCAGTTTTAACACCAGTGCAGGACCAATAATTGATATGATCGTTTATATACAGCTGTTTAAAAAAGTTTTTGCCCCTTCCTAATTTCTTACTTTTTTGCATGTTTGCCACCCCCTGTTAAAACAAACTAACTGTGGTTTATCACATCTTTGGAAAGCAGCGTTCAATTTCTCTAGCTACACCAAGGCTGGATTACTGCCACACCTGTTCTCAATCAAAAAATCACTCAAACAGGACCTGCCTGACAAACTGAAGTAGACCAATATGATCCTCAAAAGCTAGATATCATGTTGCGATCCAAAAAGAATTCAGTAAAAAATGAGAAACAAAGTAATTGAAATCTATCAGTCTGGAAAAAGTTACAAAGCCATTTCTAAAGCTTTGGGACTCCAGAGAACCACAGTGAGAGTCATTATCCACAAATGGTGAAAAGTGAAGGTGAATGGTGAATCCAAGAGGTCACAAAAGACCCCAGAACAACATCCAAAGAACTGCAGGCCTCACTTGCCTCAATTAAAGTGGAAATGCAACGCTCACCAACCTAACTTTATTTACTAGACTGAGTCCTGGTCTCATCAATAAATATATACCAAACGTGAAAAATATAAGCATATAAAAGAAAAACGTTGCGAAGTTTGACATTTTTAGGACAAGAGTGCCGCCATCTTGCAGTACTCTAAGCTCTGACGTCACCGGGTTGGTTTCCCCTCTGACTCCGCATTAAATCAATAGAAATGACCAGCAACCCTGCACTATAATCAGTGCTGTATAAAGTACCCAAAAGCCATACTTGAGTAAAAGTAAAAGTACCTTACTGGAAAATGACTCAAGTAAAAGTGAAAGTCGCCTGCTAGAATATTACTTGAGTAAAAAAAAAAAAAAAGTAGCTAGTATTTACTGTACTTAAGTATCAAAAGTAAAAAGTACTGTTAATAAAACGCAATCTGAAATTTGAGTTTAACATTTTCTTTATTTCTGTTTAATTTAGTTTTTAAGTTTTAATTTGCAAAGTGTTAAGAAGTTTCAATACCTCCTTGCATAAACCCAACCATATAGAAAAATACACACAAATACGTCCTTACAGACCTGCGTGCATGCCTACCAACATTCATACCCACGTGCACTCAATATAAACTCTTAGTGCTCGGAGGCGATGCAAACAAACAAAAAACTTGATTGGTTAAACTTTAACAGGACTGCAGTGCGACAGCTCTTGAACTGTCCATCCAGTCGATACTGAACCATGAAAAACCTTTTGTTCAACCTCAAAAGAAGTTGTTTCCCAAAATGGCGAGAACTCAATTGCTCTTCTTGGACTGAAGACCAGACCAGTGATGTGAAACAGTCCTTCACCTGCTGCTGAGGCAGGTAAAGGTGTGTTTAGCTTCAGAGACAGCTGCACAAGGCTGCTGCTAGTGGCTACTAGTCCCACTACAACAAAACAAAGATTGTCCATTGGCTATTACGTTCCTTGTTATTTTGTAATGAGTAACTAAGATGCTCAGGTAAATGTAATGGAGTGAAAGTATTGATTTTTCTTGGAAAATGTAGTGAAGTAAAAGTAAAGGTCATCAGAAATAGAAGTAGTAAAGTAAAGTACAAATATAAAAAAAATACTACTTAAGTAAAGTAACGAAGTATTTTTACTTGGTTACTATACAACACTGACTATAATTAACAAGCCGGAACACGTTTTAGAAGATTAATATGATGCAAAGTGAAGCTGGGAGGCCAGTCCAGCATCCAGATCCTGTAATGATGCTTTCCAGCCATTACAGTGATGGAGGAGAGAGGAGGAGATGCCGGTCCTGCTGTCAGAAGGGGCGGGTTGGCAGCACCTGTAGGAGTGGAATAAGAAGCTAAGTGTTAAATAATGAAAACAATTTATGTAAAACCACTGTGTAAAAACACACACAAAATCTAGACATAACTGCTACTGGTATATTCTCAAAAATAAAAGCAGCAACCTCCATCAGCTGCATGGTTTCTGAAGCAAGAATCAATGGTTGGACATCATGTCCTCTCGTCCACTAGTTGGACATCATGTCTTCTTGTCACCCTG
This sequence comes from Atherinomorus stipes, assembly GCA_023101725.1. NCBI lineage: Eukaryota > Metazoa > Chordata > Actinopteri > Atheriniformes > Atherinidae > Atherinomorus > Atherinomorus stipes. The sequence goes on from JALJCO010007834.1 coordinate 61,604, forward strand.
TGAAGAGAACACAAAGCCACTGAAGTCCTCCAAGACACGATGCGACTCTTCCATGGATGTATTGCAAGACCTGTGAAGACAGGAATTATGATGCAACATCTACAGTTTTATCCATCCAAGAAGACAAAAGACGAGCTGGACTATGGACAAGTTTGTGTTGGGAAGAGGGTTTACCCAGGATTGTCTGGAAAACTAGTTCCAGGTGGAGGAATGTGCTATATCATATATACATATATATATATATATATATATATATATATATATATATATATATATATATATATATATATATATATATATATATATATATATATATATATACATATACATATATATATATATATATATATATATAATCATCCATATTCACATTATATTTCTAATGAATGATGTCCACATTTATGTGGACATCATCAGCTGAGCCAGGCTGTCTCTTCATTCATTTTGCTGTCTCTGAGACATTGTCTGTTAAAGGATGTAGAACTTTATATCAATCGTAATGAAGAAAAGATGGTTAATAATCTTGTTCTGAAGGCTGCAGAATTAAACCTGTAGTTCCACATGATCCCCACTAGGTGGCATTTGCGCTCCGTGAATAGACTTATGTCTCTGCTTATCAGTCAGGAGAAGTAGAAGATGCTGGAACTGGAAGACGGTTCAGGAGTAGCTGACGGTTGTGTATGAACGTGTACGTCTAGAGAAATGTCAGTTTGTCACCGTTAATGTAACATGTTGGCCTTGTGTTTAATGTAGTTGTAGAGTGAATGAACCGTGTAGACCTGCCATTTAGTGTTTAGCTTGCACTGTTAATCGGCAGCTAGTAAGTAATGTTTATGCAGACCGAAATCCTGTGTATCAAGCCTTGTACACGTTGCACGTGGATTCTTGTTAACTGTGTCATTAGGCTGTATTATTATAAGTTATTCAGCTAACTGTTAAATGATGTTAGATGGCAGGATGTATTTGGTAGACTTCTGAATTATTCTGTTCTGTTAATATCAGACAAGTTTGACTTTTGGTTCACCCATCTCTTGGTGGTTAAGTAGCCTCATTTATAATGTTTAGTTTATGTTTATAATGTGACATACTGTACATGTGGTTGAGCTGTGTCAAATGTATGCCCTTTATTTAACCACACACCCACTCAAGTCATACATTAAAGTGCAGTCAACTTAACTTCCAAGCATCTTATTTCAACCTGGGGAGAACTGAAGACAGTTTACATTTTAACAGATGTACACTCTGCGATTATCACTGTACCCACCAGTCAAATATAGTTCAGAACAAATCTAGTTGATATGGTTTACCTCCAGGAATTGATATTATGTGCATGAAACAGTCATCACCAAACAACACATCTAAATAATAAAACTCAGGTTTTATTATTAGGTTCATTCGGTGACTCCTCAGTGGAAGTGAGATGGGGTCGGCGGGAAAGGGCATCGGCGTCGTAGTTTTGTTTCCCAGCCCGGTACAATAACTTAAAGGAGAACGTAGAGAGGGCAGCCAACCATCGGTGACCCGCAGCATCCAACTTGGCAGTGGTTAAGACATAGGTCAGAGGGTTGCTGTCCGTCACTACAGTGAATTCAGCTCCATACAAGTAGTCCTGAAACTTTTCAGTGACACTCCATTTAAGTGCCAGAAATTCCAGTTTATGGGCGGGATACCGACTTTCACTTCGAGAAAGACCCCGACTGGCAAATGCAATGACTCTGAGCTTACCATCCTGCTCTTGGTACAATGCAGCACCCAATCCTGAGGTGCTAGCATCAGTATGCAGTATATAAGGAAGCGCAGGATTAGCAAATCCAAGCACTGGGGCAGACGATAGCTTGTCAATGAGGGTTTGGAAAGCTTGTTGACAAGCGTCATCCCATCGTGCACAAAGAGGTAGGTGAAGGTTATGATGGAGCTTAGTGGACCCATGATGTTTATGTTTCCCGACAGGACTGTGTCCGCGGGTAAGGTCATTTAGGGGCTTTGCGATGACAGCATAGTCTTTAATGAAGCGTCTATAATACCCTGCAAATCCCAGAAAAGAGCGCAGTTGTTTCAGGGTTTTAGGGGTTGGCCAGGATTTAACGCAAGCAATCTTTTCTGGATCTGTTTCAGCTCCTTTTTCTGACACGATGTGTCCAAGATAGCGGACAGACGTCTGGAAGAACTTGCATTTTTCTGGGGAAAGCTTCAGCCCATATTCCTTCAGCCGGTTTAGTACACATAGTAGTCTCCTCTCATGTTCCTCCAGAGAGTCCGAGAATACAATTAGATCATGCAGGAACACCAACACTTCCTTCAAATGGAGATCCCCCATACATTTCTCCATTAAACGCTGGAACGTGCTGGGTGCATTGGTGACCCCTTGAGGCATCCTGTTAAACTCCCAGAAGCCTAAAGGAGTGACGAAAGCAGTCTTAGGCTTGTCAGACTCATTCATCTCTATCTGATAATAACCAGACTTCAGGTCGAGTACTGAAAACCATTTCGCGCCAGTGAGTGCAGTAAAAGATTCTTCCAAGTTTGGTAAGGGATATGCATCCTTTATTGTCTGGAGATTAAGCTTGCGATAATCTATACACAGCCGCACATCACCATTTTTCTTTCGAACGACAACGATTGGGGATGCAAAAGGGGATGCAGATTCTCTGATAACACCGGCTTCCAGCAGCTCATGAAGATGTCTGCGCACTGCTGTAATATCATGGGGATGGATTGGCCGGGCCCTTTGTTTAAACGGGGTCTCATCATGAAGAGTGATGTGGTGTTTGATTCGGCTGGTGCACCCAAAGTCAAGGTCATGATGGGAAAAAACCTCTGACATTGCGGTAAGTTTGCTAGTGATCCTCTCCTTCCACTCTGATGGTAATGGAGAATCACCAAAGTTCAAATCCACAACAGCAGATGTTGGTGGAAGGTTGGTCACTTGATGTTGAGACAGGATGCAATGGTAAGTTTCGAGCTCAGCAATTACACTTAATGGTGGAATATAGGCGTCTTGCTCTGATTCATTGGTTATAACCACAGGCACCTTGTGAGGGGCGTGAGCTGGCAGAGTAACCAGACAGCTACTGACACATAATCCTCCTGGTAGGGCTGAGGCAGGATGGTGCAACAGGACAGACTGGCAAGTCAATGGAGAAGGTGTTTTTGCAGAGCCCTCGATGACAAGTGTGCGGCCGGCCGGAACTCGCACAGGAGCTTTGCTCAAGAGTCTGACTACCCCTGCTTTTCCTGTGTCTTTCTGCTGATGTGTCAATTGTAATGTCTTTAGGACGGCCCTATAGCCTTGAGTACTGGGCTGGAAAGTTGGGACTTCACTGCTCAGATAGTTTTCATACAGGGGTTCCAATGTGTTCATTCCAATTAACACTGTCGATGAAAAGTCCGGGCGTGAATCTGGGACCACAAGTGCCAAGGTGGATACTTCTATGTCTGTGCCCAGAAAACTTTTGGGAAACATCATTGTAAGGTCAATATCACCAAGATAGGGAACAGATTGACCTGCAGCTCCCTCAATTTGGAGAATGTCATTAAGTGAATGAATGGGTTCATCATGGAGATGGCGGTTGTAAAATGACACAGGTATAGTGGTCACTTGTGACCCAGTGTCCAGCAGACACTGGCAGTTGTGGCCTGCAATACCAACTTCAGCTGTACAGCGAGATCCTATAAGACCCCGAGGCAAATTGGCTGTTACCTCAGGTTTTGAATGCTGTAGCTCTTCACACCAAACAGGCTTCCTTGAAGTTGCGGGACGGTTTGGGTCCGGCAAAGTTCCTGTTTGTCCCTCAACAGGAACTGATTCTAGTTTAAATGGTGTTCGGTGTGTTGAAGTTAGAGTTTGCCATCGCTGCTTCTTTTCATTGAACAGTCTTCTTTTGGTACTGACAAGTGCAGAATTAGGTGGATTGTTGCACTGAGGCTTGATGTGGCCATCTTCACCACAGCGGAAACAGAAACCGGGCTTCAGACTTGATGCATCAGGGGTTGTTGATTTTGGTTTCATGTGGAGCTTCTTAAAGCATGATTAGTCTTTGGGGTGCTGGTTTGAGGGCCAAGGTCTGGGCAGCAGTCAGAGCAGCTAACTGTTTTTGTATAGCAGACATTGTTGAGTAAGTTGCTTGGTAAGAGGAGTTGAACGCAGTACACATCTCTCTCTCTTCTTCCTTGTAAAGCAAACTGAGCTTGCGACGAAACTCGTTTTGTGCTTCCCAGATGTGTTTCATCCTCTGTGTCTTTGCAGCTTCTCGGTCCTCTTCAGTTCTCAGAAGAGCAAGAGTTCAGCGAATGACGGAGGATTCTTTTTTTTCTGTTTCAGCTGGAGCTCTGTAAGGAGTGTATTATCCCAGCAACCTCTACAGAACTGACTGAGCAAATGTTTATTAAAGTCAGACTCCAAGACCCCACCCCTCTTAACTGCCAAACTTAATGCGACTTGTAACCGCTGCAAATAGGTGGATGGGTTCTCGCCTGCGTTCTGGAAGGTATCCATGAACTTGGCAAATAACTGCTCGCCATCTTGCACAGTACCATAAGCAGAGTCCAACTGCGTTATGTAGATGGTGGGTGACTGATCGGGGCTCAAGTGTTTTACAATATCTGCAGCAGGGGGAAAAAGACTATCAAGGATAAGGCGGGACCGC